>JAQPPZ010009620.1:25000-29325 GCA_028583015.1 Wollemia nobilis | reverse complement strand
GCCATGAAAACCCCTATTCGTTAGGTTATCATAGGATAAAGGTTTCTTATGACCTACAATCTATACAAATATTTTGACTTTAGGAATCCTTGAGCTATCCCAAAAATATCTTCATATTCTTATAGTATTCTTATTTTGTTGGTGCTTTACATTCTATTTGCTTCTTGTTATGCATTATCTTGAGCTATTCAACTCCTAAATCAACTTATATTTCACTCCCCTGGAATAATCATTGTTGGTATCATTCTTCCTAACTACCTCCTAGCAATAATGTCCATTATACTTGTAAAAAATCTTATTTCCATTTGTATCTTCCTTCTTGATCCGTGTACATAATATTTGAAACTCTATAACCATATTTTTATTTAAGTGATCTCATCCATGGTTTCAGAATTACATCTACATTGAGTGGTTTTTTATTGCATCAAGTATCAATCCAAAAAGAATTTATTCCTTTTGTTCCCACCACCAATATTAGACCTTTAATCACATGATCAAGTGATTTTTTAAAAATTATTCCATAGTGCAAATACATCTAGTAGTGAGAATACAACAAAGAGTAAACATATATCATTGTCCTCAACATATTTACTTAGAATAATTATTGCACATTATCTCTAACTCTTTTTGTAAAATATTCAAATTACTTTTCCTCTTAGAAATTTAAAATCAAGATCTCCCCTAGTTTTATCATCATAGACCTTGCTTCATTTCACCAAAGAAAATTCACTTTTACCATGTAATGCTCACCATAAAAATGACTGCATAATATAGACTAAACTATTTTATATCATTTTTGGTATAATGTACCAGGATATATAATGCGTTGAAATGGCTTGTAATATTGATTTAATTAGCTACACTCTTATTTCTAACAATAACCATCTACCTTTCCATATGTGTTATATATTATGAGCTTTGCTTATAATTTACTTAAACCCAAATTTTATAATTATGTCCTCATTCTCCCCTCAAATAAGGACATTGCTAGATATATTGTTGGTAAATTTACCTCCTCCATTTGAAATAACCTGCATATATTTTCTCTAATTTTAGTTGGGTGTTTAGCAATCAAATTTTAGATTTTTTCCTTTTAACTTTTAACCTTGTTTCTCTTTCATAATCCTTTAATATGTTATTCAATGTTTTGACCTTATTTTTCCCTTCCCTCCCAAAAAGGGTTGTATCATCTACAAATTTTTAATGGATGATGTTGTCGATGTTATTACTAGCCTTGAGATTTTTTCATAAACCCATATTTGTGTGCCTTCTTTTTCTTTCTTCTCAATACCTTTACCTTAATAATGAAAATATATGGTGATAGATGATCTTCTTATCTGAGACCCCTCTTAGATTTAAATAATGTTGTTACTAGTCCATTGACAAACCCTAAATATGATACTATAGAGACACAAGCTCTTATCTATCTAACACATTTATTTCCAAATCCAAACCTTTATAATATCGCAAAAATAAAATTCCATTTAACCCTATTATAGTATTTGTTCATATCATATTTTAAGAACATTGATCTATCTTTTATGGAAGCAATTGAATGTATTACTTCATGATCTACTATAATCCTATCTAGAATATGTCTCCCTTTCACAAATTCTTCTTGCTCTTCTAAGATAATTTTGTTTGATAGTGCTCTTAATTTTCCATCATTTTGGATATTATCTTGTACACCATATTACATAGGCTTATATACCTAAATGAATCAAAGAATGATCCATCCTTATTTCTTAGAATTAGGGTAAGAAATATTTCATATATTTTATAAGGTATTTATTGTTTAACCCTAAATTGTTCCACTACCACCAATAAGGAGTCGAGCTTGCTAATTGGACCACTAAAAAACTTTCTATTATCAATAAGTTTAAAATCTGCCTCAAGATCCTAGTTGCAACCCATGTGGATTACTCCTCATGTTGGGTTTCATCTAAAGCTTATTATCAGAATTTTGAGAATAATTTTGTTGTTTTTCTAGCCATTCTAGGCCTCTCTAAAAACAATATCTCAATTTCGAGTAGTGAATTCTAGGTAATATTAATCTAGCTTGTTGATGACATCAAAATAATATAAGTTTTTTGATAATCTAGTGTCCAAATCAATATATCATACCTGATCCCAAGCTAAAGCAACACCCTAAGGTGCTTTTTCTGTCTATTACACTACCTATTCAATATGAGTCTATATACCCTTGAAACCTCACTTTATCATCTCCAAGATATCTCAAACCATACTCCACTATGCCCCTCAAGTATCCAAGCACATGTTTTACTACTTTCCAATGCTCTTGCCTTGGCTCCACCATGAACTAACTCAAGGTATTCATTGCAAAATATATATGATCTAGTGTTGACCAAATACATCAAGAATCCTATCAATTGCTTGTACAACGTAGGGTCCACTAATTATGAATCTTAAAGTGTCACCTTCTTTATATTAGTGATCATGGGAGTGGCCATAGGTTTACAGTCCTCTATATGAAACCTCTTCATTATCTCAGATTCATTTGATAAACCTATCATCCCATAGATGAATCTAAAGATATAACTATTCTAATGGAAGTGTATCTAGTGATTGGATAAAATGTCTCCTCATAGTCCACTCCATATTTTTAGGAGAATCCTCTCACTACAAACCTTACATTGATCTTCTCAATGTTGTCATCTATAACATTCTTAATTTTGTAGAACCACCTAGAACTCACAATTGACTTCCCCTCCAATATTGGTACTATATCCCAAACATCATTCTTCATGATGAAGGTGTACTCCTCCACCATGGTATCTTGCTAAACCTCCTAGTCCATTGACTCCTAAAAATTGGAAGGCTCTGAATTTATGATGTTACTCATCAATTTCATGTAGCTCGAAAACTTCCTTGGAGGTTTGCTCTCTCTAATCATGTTTATAGGAGCATCAACATATTCCTGAGCATCCCTCAATATTTATGTAAGTCATCTAGGTATCTAAAATATTTTTACTATATCCATTGTGTATACTTTAACACAACGAAAAACTGATGCTTAATGATTGTTGTATCTACGAACGATTGATGTGTTCTGCAAACGATTCCACTGTGTCTGCTTTACCTTCTTAGAATGATGCTTCCTCTATTTGTTGTGTCTGAATGATCTAAAAAAAAATCTTCCCTTATTTAAATGAATACTAGGTGCTGGCAATTTACAAAGGATCTAGGAAGAATTATGAAACAAGTTGTACTCCATTCACGATCGATTTGTTGTGCTAATTCTCCCGAGTTTACTACCAAAATTCAAACCAACAATTGTGACTATATTACAAATTAAATTTTGGTGTTTTTTGGTTAGCGAGAGTGAACTAAACTGGAGTGCCTTGATTTTGATTGCGAATGGGTGGTGGATTTCTAAAAATATTTATCCCACACTTTGCCAAGATCAGAGCTTTGATACCATATGTTAGGACCCTATGTCCTAACTTGTGGTTTTATAATAAAAATAATGGATTATGTTATGGTTTAGATAAAATGAATCACTATTTTAAAAGGATCACGGTTTCACTGGTAGAAATCTCCCTCCAATAGATTCAATAAATAATTATATATTCTTCTTCTTGGATGATTTTCTACAATATTATCTACCCTATTTTATATCTATCTAGGGTTATTATTAAAGTACATGACTATTCATGTGCTGCAGTGGTTGGGATGTTATGCAATCAAGAAGAGGAGGAGGATCGACCAATCATGATTCAAGTTGTATAGATGTTGGAAGGGACAATGGAGGCTCAAGCATTTAATTTCCCATGTTCTATAGAAGTTCTTGCCCTACAAAAATATGAGTGGGATAGCGATAGTCTCGTTTGATATCGTGGGCAGTTGGCATGGTTTTAGACTGTGTTAAAAATATGATTTTGTTTAGCTCTTGTTGCGTGGTTTTAGTTTTGTATCTTGATTCTACAGGATATTTAATTTCGGAGCTTATCTTCATGCAATTGAATGGTTTGAATGGTTTTAGTTTTGTATCTTGATTCTAAATGATATTTAATTTTATTTAATTTTCGAGTTCCTATGCATGCAATGCCAATTTTATATTTTAGTTTTAATTAAAATTTGTTTACTTATAAGTGTAAAATTTATATAATAATTCCATGATTTTTTAAAAATAAAATTAATTATTATAAATGGTTTAGTATAAAATTTAATTAGGTATTTAGATTGATAGGATTCATTTACAATACGTATATTTTTTATGTAAATATTATTGATTATTATTTTTCAATAATTTTAATTTAATAAAAAATTAATAAAGCAAAAAGAATATGTACTTGAGTTTCTTT
>JAQPPZ010009620.1:0-20000 GCA_028583015.1 Wollemia nobilis | reverse complement strand
ACGTATGGGAGTGACCATGAAGAGCCTAACATGTTTAAGGTCATTGTTCTTAGCACTTTCCGTGCTCGCTCTGTTTCCCAGCAATGTTATTCTACTGGTAGATGGGGGAGACACCCTTCAGATAGGGGCTTCCCTCACCGGGAATCAGACCATACTTTCAAAAGATGGCACGTTCGCGTTGGGATTTTTCAATCCCAGTGGAACGAATAATTGGTATATTGCCATCTGGTATGCCCAAATTTCTGAGAGGACGACTGTTTGGGTGGCTAACAGGGACAATCCTCTCAAAAATATGCCGGGTGTTCTAAATATGTCGAGAGATGGTAATCTCAGATTGTTTGATTTAGAGGGAAGAGCTATCTGGGAGAGCGATAATAGCCTCAAAGCATCTAGGGCATTGCTATTGGACTCTGGCAACTTTGTCATGCTAGGAAACGGCAGCAATTCTGAGATTGTTTGGGAGAGTTTCCGTCATCCAGGGAATACCGTTTTGCCTGGGATGAAATTCTGGAAAGGCCTTAAACTAACTTCTTGGAAGAGTTCCATTGATCCATCACCTGGACCTTTCTCTTATGAAATGGATCCATTACCAGGAAGGACACAGTTTTTACTGTTCTATAATAACAGTGCTCCATATTCGACCAGCGGAGAGTGGACTGGTGACCATTTTGCGAATTCGCCAAACATGCAAGCTACGAAAGATATGTTTGACTTTATCATTGAAAATAATTCTTCATCACGCATGTACTTCATATTTAAAGGAAATTCGAAGCTGCAGAAGATGTTCCCGCGGATGGTTCTGCGCCCGACTGGCGATGTCGGGACGTACTTATGGATCCATAACAGTAATTGGAGCCTCATATGGGCTATTGAAGTTTTATTTTCGTCGTCGCCGTCAGCGGGAGCGCAGGGCGAGGGGGGGCCGAAGTCGGGCTGCGCACCCGAAGTCGGGCTGCGCACCCGAAGTCCGATTGCGCTTCCGAAATTTGCGCAATCGGGCTGCGCAAGTAAAATTTGCGCAGTCGGGTTGCGCACGGAGTAATGTGCGTAGTCAGGCTGTGCACGAAAAACACGTGCAATCAGACTATGCACGGAAGAAAGTGCTAAGTTGGGGAGCAGCTGGTCAACGCCCGACTATGCTGGTCAAAGGCAGCGAAGTCCGACTTTGCTGCGCAGTCGGGTGGACAGCTCCAGACTTAGGCAATTTTTTGGGGAGCGGCTGGTCAACGCCCGACTTCGCTGCGCAGTCGGGTGGACAGCTCCAGACTTAGGCAATTTTTTGCCTTGCGAACTTTTGTTGTCTGGAGGCTTGTGCGGCTACAACAATGGTTTGCTTGGCTTTGGCAAGAACTGTACGGGAGGAGAGAAACACCGAATCCAAATGCAATGTTTGGGATTTGAGTTCAAAATTCCAGAACACGAAAAATGCTCTGAGGCAATTGTACAGACAATGACAGATTATATGCAGACAGAGATAACCGCAAACCCTATAGATGCCTTAAACAACAACGAATTTTATTCTTATAAGACGAGGGTTACAAAAGTCCTCAACTGAGGATAAACTAACATCTGTAGACTAAAGTTGCAGGATAAACTGAAAGGGAAAAAAAATATCGAGTCTGTTGCTCGGACATTAAACAGATGAGCTACACTGCTCACTGAAAATATCTCGTTTGCTGCTCTGCAAATACTGCTTTTCTCTTGCCTATTTCTCCAAATTTCACCCACTCTCCTCTCCACTCTCCTCTACTTGTCTGAAGACCCGAACTACCTTATATAGCCGCGGGGAGAGGAAGATAGAGGTAATCCTCTGACAGGTTCTAACAGACCCTAAACTATGGTTTTTGACCAATCATCGAACTGGTATTAACTTCTGCGAAGATCAAATCTGTTAGACGTCACATCTATCAGAAGGCACGTGTGATGTCAAGTCAAAATTTTTGTCGAAATCCTCGAATTCGCGAGTGCAATCCGGCTTTTCCCAAGCTCGGAGCACAGTTTGGTGAAGGTGTGAAATTTGGATTAATATTTCTAACACCCTCCTTTAAACCTGATTTCACGAGCGCTTTGACTCCAAGCTTCTCACGCAATTTGCTGAAGTCTTCCTCCTTCAATGGCTTCATGAAAATATCTGCCAACTGCTCCTTAGATCTGCAAAATTGTAGTTGAATTTCTCTGGACTTCACCAACTCTCTAATGAGGTGATAATGAACATCGATGTGCTTCGTCCGGCCATGGAACACAGGATCCTTTGACAGTGCGATGGATGAATTGTTATCACAAAAAAATGTTGTCGCGCCTTTCGGAGGATAGTTTAGTTCACTCAGAACTCTTCGTAGCGAAACTGCCTAGCATGCGGCTGACGTGGCGGCAACATATTCTGCTTCGACTGTGGACAACGCAACGATGGGTTACTTCTTGGATGCCCATGAGACTGTCCCTGATCCGAGATGGAAAGCATACCCAGAGATGCTCTTTCGATCGTCGATACTACCAACCCAGTCACTGTCTATGAATCCCACCAATTCCAACTGGTCTTATCTGGCATAAAATAGGCCATTGTTCCATGTCTCATTGACATAGCGTAATATCCTCTTACCTGCTTGCCAATGTGTGTCCTTTGAAGTCTCCATGAAACGGCTAATTAGACTGACTTCAAACATCAGATCTGGTCGAGTTGTAGTCAAATACATCATACTGCCAACTAGCCTCTTGAACAGTGTTGGATCTACATTCCTCCCTGAATCCAGCTTGCTCAGCTTCAAACTTGTGGCTACAGGTGTGATGGAAGGTTTTTTGTCTTCCATCTTGAACCGCTTCAGGACATCCTTTACATACTTGCCCTGAGAAATGAAGATGCCATCTGCCAATTGGTCAACTTCAATGCCGAGAAAATACTTCATTAACCCTAAGTATGTCATCTTGAACTCCTTCATGGCTGTTTTGAACTTGGAAAATAGTGTTGTGTTGTTGCTAGTGTAAATTAAATTGTCCACATATAGGCAGACGATTATGAGCTCACCTACATCATTTGTCTTCATGTACAGGGTGTGCTCATATGGGCATTTTACAAACGCATTTTGCTAAAAATAACTGTCAATCCGACTGTACCAATCCTGGGGCGCCTGCTTCAAATCGTACAGGGCCTTCTTCAGCTTCAAGACTTTGCCCTCCTAGCCTTCAATTTCGTAACTTGGTGGCTGGTCTATGTAGACCTCTTCCTCCAACACTCCATTGAGGAAGTCTGACTTGACATCCATCTGGTACATCTTCCAACCCTGTTGGGTTGCCAATGCCAGGATCAACCTGACTGTGTCAAGTCGGGCTACAGGTGCCTAAACCTCATGGTAATTGATTCCTGACTTTTGCTTGTAGCCCTTTGCCACTAATTTGGCCTTATGTTTGTCAACATTTCCTTGGGCATTGAACTTTGTCTTATACACCCACTTGACCCCAATGGTCTTCTTCCCTACTGGAAGATCTATAAGTTACCATGTATCAATATTTTCAATGGCTTCAATCTCCTCGTCCATATCCTACACCCACTTCTGATTTTGTCTCACGTCTTCGAACTCTACTGGATCAACTTTAGTAAAGAATGCAAAGTCAGAGTACTCTTCATCTACATGGGTTTGGGTTGCCTCGTAGATTTATTGCAAGCTCCCTGTCTTCACTGGCATCACCAGGTTCTGGATTCTACTTGCACATGGAGGCGACCGAGATGGAGTGGTTGTGCTATTGCTGGCACCGCTACTGCTGCTAGAGGTTGCAGGTGGTTGCACACTTCCTTCTTCCAAGTCAACAATCTCTACTACTACTGGCTCTGACTGGCTAGTCTCTGACTTCCATTTCCAAGCTTCATCTTCAAGAAACTTCACATCACGACTGATGATGAGATTATTTATCACAAGGTTGTATAGCCTATATGCCTTCGCCTGCTCACTATACCCTATGAAAATGCACTTCTTAGCTCTATCATCCAACTTTCGCTGCTTCTCTTCTGGAACATGTGCATATGCAATGCACCCAAACACACGTAAGTGAGCCACACTTGGCGTCACACCACTCCAGGCCTCTTGAGGGATTTTTTCCTTCATGCTTTTGGTGGGACATTTGTTCAGCAGGTAGACTGCACATGTTATAGCCTCTACCCAAAATTCATGTGGCAATCCCTTCGCCTTCATCATGCTTCGTGCCATCTCCATGATGGTCCAGTTCTTCATCTCAGCTATGTCGTTCTACTGTGGCATGTATCTGGTAGTGAATTGCCTTCTAATTTTGTGTTGCTTGTAGTAGTTATGGAATTCGTTGGAGATGTATTCACCTCTACCATCTATCCTAAGAGTCTTGATTTGATATCTACTTAGTTTCTCCACCAGAACCTTCAACTCTTTGAATCTGGCAAATGCTTCTAACTTCAGCTTGATGGCATAGATCCAAGTCTTTCAACTGAAGTCATCTATGAATGTTAAGAAGTATTTGTTATCGACAAACGTGTTGGTCTGCATCGGACCACAAATGTCTGAGTGCACCAGCTCTAGTGGCTATGATGCTCTCCAAGACTGACTAAAAGGGAATGAATCCCTATGTTGTTTGTCGACTAAGTAGCCCTCACAAACTTGATTTTGCTACTCTATCAGGGGTAAACCCTTCACCATCTGCTTCTTGTGCAGTTGATTCAAGCCACTGAAGTTCAAGTGACCAAATCTAAAATTCCACAACCAAATAGCATCTTTCATAACTGCACTCAGAGACATCAATGATTCGTTATGAATCTATAGTGAAAACATTTTATTCTTTGTCATAGAAACTATAGCAATTTTCCCATGCAACTTGTCTCTGATGGTGCAAGCTTTGTCTTTGATTTGGATCGTATGTCCCTTCTGTACGAGCTGTCCAATGCTCAGCAGGTTGTGCTTCAAGCCAGGCACATAGTAGACATTACAAATCTGCTTCCATTCGCTATGCCTAGTGTGGATGAGGATATTTCCTTTCTCCATTATGGTAACCTTGTTGTTGTTCCCCATATTCACCTCGGACTAGACTGTTTCATCCAGTTGGGAGAACATCTCCTTGTTCCTCGTCATGTGGTTGCTGCACCCATTGTATAAATACCAGACATTCTTCTGGCACTCCTCAATGTTGCAAGTCAATAGCATGTTTCCTCCTGCCGCACTTTCAATTTCGTCCGTGCAATGGGCCTGCTGCTGGTTCTCCTTGGCCATTTATTTTTTGTACTATGAGATGTAATGGCCGAACTTCGTACAGAAATAGCACTGGACCTTTCACATGTTCTTCTTCTTACCAAATCCAGCTTGCTGATTTTTTGAACTGCCTCTTCCACCTTGCTGATGGAAATTATAGTTGGTCTCTCCTTCATTAGGTTTTAACCGTCCTCCTTGCTTGTTGTCTTTTCCATGCCTGCCTATGCCTCTTCCTTCATGAGAACTAGAGGCGCCATGGTGGGAATCTTGTTTGTCGTTGTCTCAAAATGAGACCTAAGCCTTGAATGCTTGCTCCATAGAGGTCTGGGAAGAACGACTCAGCCTCTGTTCATGTGTCTGTAATAAACCCATGAGCTCGTCTATCGAGAGGGTTGTTAGATCCCTTGACTCTTCAATTACTACCACAACTGAGTCAAACTTGGTAGGCAAACTTCTAAAAATTTTCTCCATGATTCTCTGGCTCTACATAATTTCTCTATTCAACAACATCTGGTTGATAATGTCCATCGTTCGGGTGAAAAATTCACTCATGGACTCGAACTCACTCATATGCAAATTTTCAAACTCCCTCCTGAGCATCTGTAGTTTCACCAACTTTACCTTATTGGTGCCTTGATATGAGTTGGCTAGAATCTCCCAGGCCTGCTTCGCCTTCTGATGCGATTTGTGGGAAGATGGACTCCTCGATCTCTTGCATGATGTAGAAGAGGACCTTCTGGTCCTTCTTCGTGTTCTCTTTCAATAGGTCCTTGTCTGCTTGAGAGAGGGCAACCAGTGCTGCTACATCTGCCAATTATGGGTAGTCGTTCTCGACTAACTCCCACAGCTCCTAAGATCCAAACAGGATCTTCATTTGGATGCTCCAATAATCGTAATTCTTCCTGTTGAAGTGCGGGATCTACAACTGCAAGTTATTGCTACTGGAAGCCATTCTGCTTCGGTCTCCATGTCAAGGGATCAGTGGCTCTGATACCAATTTGAAGTTTTATTTTTGTCGTTGCCGTCAGTGGGAGCCCAGGGTGAAGGGGGGGCCAAAGTTGGGCTGCACAACCGAAGTTGGGCTGTGCACCCGAAGTCGGGTTGCGCTCCCTAATTTCGATTGTGCTCCTAAAATTTGTGCAATCGGGCTACGTAAGTAAAACTTGCACAGACAGGTTGCGCACTGAGTAATGTGCGCAGTCGGGTTGTGCACAAAAAATGTGTGCAATTAAACTACGCACGAAAGAAAGTGCTAATTCGAGGAGCGGCTGGTCAACGCTCGACTGTGCTAGTCAAAGGCAGCGAAGTCCGACTTCGCTACGTAGTCGGGTGGACAGCTCTAAACTTAGGCAAATTTTTGAGGAGCAGCTGGTCAATGCCTGACTGCGCTGGTCAAATATAGCATAGTCCGACTTCGTTGCATAGTTGGGTGGACAGCTCCAGACTTAGGCAAATTTTTGCCTTGCAAACTTTTGCTATTCGAAGGCTTACGCGGCTACCGCAATGGTTTGTTTGGCTTTGGCAAGAACTATATGAAAGGAGAGAAACACTGAATCCAAATGCAATGTTCAGGATCTGAGTTCAAAATTGTAGAACACGAAAAATGCTCTGAGGTGATTGTACAGACAATGACAGATTATATGCAGACAGAGATAACCGCAAACCCTACAGATGCCTTAAACAACAACAAATTTTATTCTTATAAGATGAGGGTTACAAAAGTCCTCAACTAAGGAAAAACTAACATCTGCAGACTAAAGCTGTAGGATAAACTGAAAGGAAAAACAAATGTTGAGTCTGCTACTCGGACATTAAACAGATGAGCTACACTGCTCACTGAAAAGATCTTGTCTACTGCTCTGCAAAGGACTACTTTTTTCTTGCCTATTTCTCAAAATTTCCCCCACTCTCGTCTCCACTCTCCTCTACTTTTCTGAAGACCCGAACTGCCTTATATAGCCGCGGGGAGAGGAAGATAGAGGTTATCCTTTGATAGGTTCTGACAGACCCTGAACTAGGGTTTCTGACCAATCGCTGAACTGGCATTAACTTCTGCGGCGATCGGATCTGTCAGACGTCACATCTGTCAGAAGGCACGTGCGATGTCAAGTCAAAAATTTTGCCGGAATCCCCGACTTCGCGAGCGCAGTCCGGCTTCGCCCATGTTCGGAGCGCAGTTTGACGGAGGCGTGAAATCTGGATTAATATTTCTAACAGCTATGCCCCCAAATCAATGCCAAGTCTATGGTTTGTGTGGGACATATGGAGCGTGCAGCAACAATAATCTTCATTTCTGCAGCTGTCTGCAAGGGTTTTGGCCGAAAGACAGTCGCACCTGGGATTCTGGAGAATGGTGGTCAAGTGGTTGTGTTCGACGCAGTCCACTACATTGCTGTGCTACAAATGGCACCACCGATGGTTTCTTGGAATTGAAGGACATATCCTTGCCCATTGAACAAGCCGTTGCATTTTCTAGCGAAAGAACACAAGAACTATGCCAGAGTGCTTGTCTCCACAATTGTTCTTGCACAGCCTTTGCTCTCAATAATAATATTTCTACTCCTCCCGTTTGTCTGTTATGGTTTGGGAACTTGTTAAATGCTCGAGATTCATCCGGCGGCCAGTCTTTGTTCATTCGGTTGGCGGCCGCTGATTTAGCACAGTCCTCATCTCACAGAAAAAATAGAAACCTTAATCTGTCAGTAGTACTTTCCACAGGCGCTGCTTTCATTGCTGTTTTGTTTTTCCTGTTCGCGGTGTTGATTCGACGGAGGCTTCGCACGTCGGTTAGGAATGGCAAGGAAGATGACACGCCAACGTGTCTCAGAACTTTCACTTAAAAAGAGCTGAAAATAGCGACCAAGAATTTCAGCCATAAGTTGGGAAGCGGAGCGTTCGGCTCTGTGTTCAAAATAATTCTGGCGGACAACACACTTGTAGCCGTCAAAAGATTAGAGGGTTCAGCAGAGGCAGAAAAGCAATTCCGTGCGGAAATCAGCACCATTGGAAACATACAGCACGTGAATTTGGTGAGACTTAGGGGATTTTGCATAAAAAACTCTTGAGAGGTTATTGGTTTATGAGTACGTCTGCAACGGCTCTCTAAATTATTTCTTGTTCTCTAACTCCAACAAAACCCAAGAGGTGTTGCAGTGGAAGACAAGATTTGAGATCCTGTTAGGCACTGCAAGAGGATTACTTTATCTCCACGAAGAATGCAAAGATCGTATCATCCACTCCGATATTAAGCCTGCGAACATTCTTCTGGACGAAGACTTCCGCCCAAAACTCGGTGATTTCGGGCTTGCAAAGTTATTGGGTAGGGATTTCAGCCGGGTATTGACCACAACAAGAGGAACGAGACGATACTTGGCTCCAGAGTGGATCTACGGCCTCCCAATCACTACCAAAGTAGATGTGTACAGTTTCGGTGTGACATTACTGGAAATAATATCGGGCCGGAGAAATACGGACATGACTGTGGAGGAATCGAGTGTGCAGTTCTTTCCCACATGGGCTGCAACGCAAATCCGTAAGGGAAACATAAAAGCTGTTATAGATGCAAGCATAGCTGACGAAGCAGATGTTGAAGAGGTGAGACGAGCTGCAGTGGTGGGGATGTTATGCATCCAAGAAGAGGATGAAGATCGACCAAGCATGGTTCAAGTCGTACGGATGTTGGAAGGAATAATGGAGTCTCAGGCTTGTAATTCCCCGAGTTCTACACAGGTTCTTGCTCTGCAAAAGATGGAGTCGGAAAGCGATAGTGTCGTTTGATAGCGTAGGTAGCTGGCATGGTTTTAGACTGCAGTTTAAAATGTGGTTTTGTTAAGATCTTGTTGGATGGTTTTAGTTTTGTATCTTGTTTCTACACGATATTTAATTTCTTGTATCTTGTGTCTACTAGATATTTAATTTCCAAGTTTCTGTTCATCGAACGTCAATTTAATATTTTATTTTTAATTATAATTTATTTAATTTAAAAATTAAATTTTATATAATTTCTTATTTATTCAGGAGAACGTTTACAAATTATATCAACAATTATTTTTTTTAAGGAGTTTGAACACAAGACCACTTAAGAAACAACCATCATCTTAACCGCTAGAACAACTACCTATAAACTTTATATAAATTTTTGTAAAGTAATAATATTTTGTAAAATATTTTTTAATAATCAAATTATTTATTATACAAAATTTATTAAAAAAATATATACTTTTAATGTTGATATTATTTATTAATATTCTTATTCTGAATAGCAATAATGGCTATGGAAGCCACAAGTACCCATGCCTTATTTGTTTGTTGATAAAAAATGTTATTTGTATGTTTTGTTTACAGTAGCATTCCAACATTAGGGTTATGCATATCCTCTCCTTGAAATATTGTTGTGTATGTTTTGATTGCTGTGCATTGACATTTTAATCACGATTTTGCTTTTGCCTTTTTTGTCTTGCTTGTAGAATTCGCTACGTTGCTTTTAAAAATATACTTCTTTATATTGTTCGTTGGTATATGTTCCTTTCTAAGATAAGAAAATATTTGTGCTTTTCATTCTTAAGGGCATGCTCAAAGGTACTTTGGTATCTGTATGCGCAATATTATTGTTAAGACTTTTATAACCTATGTGCTGCATGTCCAAGCGATGGTGGAACCTATTCATTATGTTTTTTTTATTAAGTAAATATTTTTTATATTGAAGCTGGTTACATTATTATAATACAAGTAAACCCTTCATTATGTATTTTTTTGGATATGGATTATAGACGAAACTGTGTTTTTCATTTGCTCATTTTACTCAATACATTTTCCTCGGTTTATTAGTTGTATTAGATAAGCCCTTTGGAGAAAGAAAAACTATTTCCATAGTTTTTATTTATTTATTTATTTCATGTTTCTTCTTAGAATGTGTATTGGGTCGTACGTTACAATAGATAGTTTTTTATCCATGGTTACAATAGATAGTTTTTTTTATCTTTTAATATATGCTTATAATATAAGTTATGTGTTTTTTATTTTTTAATATATGGATTTTAGTAATGTTATTCATTTTAATTGTAGTAAGAGTTTAAATAAGTGGTAATTATCAGCCTCTACATGAGATAGTATGATAGCATCCACCTTTATTAGAAGTGGACTCATTTTATTTATTTTAATGGACTTTTATCTTCGTAATATATTAGTTATATATTAGTTAGATTATTAATTAATGGTTTTATTAAGTCTTAGGAATAAAACTATTATTTAAAATTTTATTTATTGTGTATTTTTAATTATTATGTAATTCATTAATAATTTTATTTAGTGACAACAATAAAACTATTAATTAATATGGATGATTTTTTATTTATTAATATTGATTAATATGTTTTTATATTTGTTAATATTAATATATTAATAAAATAATTAATTAATAGTTTTATCAAGTTATAAGAATGAAACTATTAATTAATATGGAAGAATTTTACCTTAGTAATAATGACTAAATAATGTGTTTGTTTATTTATCAATATTAATGTTACGAATAATTTTATAAATTTTAGGAAATGAGAAGTTATTATTTGAAGGATTAAATAGTAAGTTTCTAAGAGATGGATGAGGTATGAATAGCTAAGGAATCCATAATCAAGGAAGTATGAGATTCTTTTAAACTTGCAATGTCATGCATGATTTAGTTTTACATATTGTATGTTCTTGTATTGTTGAATGTTCCTGCATAGTGTATGTTAGGTTTGCATATGCATTTAAGAGCTATCGTAATCCCTAAAATTTCATTCAATTTTTATGGAGAAGACCTATCAAGTACAAGGCTTTGTCAAAGAAGATCAGCTAGGAACCATTAATATAAATATTGAAATATAGTATTGTAATTGGAAATGGAAATTACTTAAAAAGTATCTTGTGTGGAAGTTATGATATATAAATATTATGATGAAGGAATAGATATCTTGTAAATATTCTTGTTATTTATTTCAAGAATAAAATATTATTAATGATTTCCTTTTTATGTTAAGTTCTATAGAAATAAATCATTGTTGATAAAATGGAAGAGTTGTGTTATTGAATTTAATTAATGAAAAAAAGTTATGAATTTTCTAGATGTTGATTCACTCTTTCATGTAGATATTGGAAATAAGTTATTGATAACAAGGTAGATGATCTGTAACTATTATATGTTCAAAGAGCATTAAGAAAAGTAGTTAATAGAGTTGGAATTTTTCTAGAACTTTTTTTACTTGCTTTTATGATAACTAAGAATTTATGTAATTTTGGCTGTGATTTTACACATTCCCCCTCAATGTAATTTTTGTAATGCTTTAGAAAATCTTATTCACTTGTTTTAGTTTCATGGTATGGCTAAACAGTTTTGGGATATATTTTTCTCTTTTCTTTTTCACTCTTTTACTAGATCTTGGAAGCTTTCTCTGCTTGGTTTTCCTCAGTTGGATCAATACCTCAAAATCTAGGATATTTGTAGACTCATCCTTTTCAAGCACATTTGGAAGTGTAGATGCAAAAATGTGTTTACTAGACCTTCTCCTCCATGGGATATAGTTTTGATAGACTTTACCTTTGATATTTTTCTACATGTGGGACACATTCATTCCTAAGTCTATGGATCTTCCAACATGCCTCGAGATGTTATTGACAGACTCAACTTTCTCATATGATTCAAGATCTTTAGAAAGTCCAACATGAAACTAAGAAGAATATAGCTAACAATGATAGGCAGGTTCAAGGTTTGATTACATCTTTCTCTTCTCTGAAGACTACAATAGATAGCATGAAAGACATGCCTAGATTTGTTTTTAATATAAAAAATTCTCCCACAGATGAATGCTGATATCTGGTGTATTACGACAAGATTTAGCTATAGGTTTTTTGTTGATATTAGCTTCTATTCTTATGTATATTCAGTTATATATGCTTTACTCCTGATCCACCTCATTTTTTTTTTAAACTGGTGGACAATGCTAACACCAAAATATTGTAATATTTTGGTTAATGATATAATATAATCTAACTCTTTTTTAAGAAAAAATGTGTATTGGATCGTTAGGTGCTTTTTTATTTTTTAATGTATGGTTAATTGTAGTAAGAGTTTAAATAAGTGGTAATTATCAGCCTCTACATGATACAGTATGATAGTGTCCACCTTCATTAGAAGTGGATTCATTTTATTTACTTTAATTGACTTTTGTCTTGATAGTATATTAGTTAGATTATTAATTAATGGTTTTATTAAGTCTTAGGAATAAAACTATTACTTAAAATTTTGTTTATAATGTGTTTGTAATTATTATGTAGTAAATCAATAGTTTTATTTAGTGATAATAATAAAACTATTAATTAATATGGATGTTTTTTTATTTATTAATATTGATAAAAAAAATTTTGTTAATATTAATATATTAATTAAATAATTATTTAATAGTTTTATTAAGTTATAGGAATGAAACTATTAATTAATTTCGAAATTTTTTGCCTTAATAATATTGATTAAATATTGTGTTTGTTTATTTATCAATATTAATTATATGAATAATTTTATAAATATTAGGAAATGAGAAGTTATTATTTGAAGAATTAAATAGTAAGTTTTCAAGAGATGGATGAGGTATGGATAGCTACGGAATCCATAATCAAGGAAGTATGGGATTCTTTTAAACTTGCAATGTCATGCATAATTTGGTTTTAGATATTGTATGTTCTTGTATTGTTGAATGTTCCTGCATAGTGCATGTTAGGTGTGCATATGCATTTAAGAGATATCTTAATCCCTAAAATTTCATTCAAGTTTGATGGAGAAGACCTTTAAGTATAAGGCTTTGTCAAATAATGATGAGCTAGGGACCATTAATATAAATATTGAAATATAATATTGTAATTGGAAATGGAAATTACTTTAAAAGTATCTTGTGTGGAAGTTATAATATATAAATATTATGATGAAGGAATAGATATCTTGTAAATATTCTTGTTATTTATTTCAAGAATGAAATATTATTAATGATTTCCTTTTATGTTAAGTTCTTTAGAAATAAATCATTGTTGATAAAATGGAAGAGTTGTGTTATTGAATTTAATTAATGAAAAAAGAATAGTTATGAATTTTCTAGATGTTGATTCACTCTTTCTTATATATATTGGAAATAAGTTATTGATAAAAAGGTAGAGCATTAAGGAAAGTAGTTAACAAAGTTGTAATTCAAATTTCTAGAACTTGTTTTACTTGCTTTTATTATAACTAAGAATTTACATAATTTTCCTAATGTTATAGTGGAAGTAGTAGAAAAATCCTCTTTATCAATGATAAGTTAATGTTAGTATAAAATTTAGAATGATTCTCTTATAGTATATAAATTCTTGGTACTTAGCAATATGTTATATTGAATTTGGTTATAATTTAATATAACACTCTATTTCCTTTTAGGAATATGGTTATAAATGTTGTTTATGACCCTTGGGTTGGAAAGGGTTATTCTAGGCATGTTAGTAGCATCATATTAGTAATTCCTAGAGTCAAGATATGGAAAACCCTTGGGTTAGACAATTCAAATAGGTAATTATGAATGACAAACCATAGTGGTGAGGTGGATTGATAGGGAAAAATCCATTAGATCATTCATAGGGTAGTATAGTGGTGGTACCTTGCAAGAGGAAAAGTGTGACCATGATTATTATCAGGTGAGTGGTAATGGTCTTAGTTATTTCATGGAGAGATGAAACTAACTAATCACTAAATAATCACGTCATAAAAATTCTACATAGATGATTATATGTAGGGTTAGGAAATAGGCATCACCTTTAAGTATTATAGGCCTTATAGGGTAATTCCTATGCCATGATCAAGTTTTCTTGTACAAGTGAGTATATGGGAAATGGGGGTATCACTAAGAACATATTCTCTAATGGTGAGATTAGAAAAGTGAACCTTAGGAAGTTACAAGAAGTTGGTCACTCCTGCCCACTTGGGTGTCATCTACAACAATAATAAACTCAAGATGGGATGTCTTATATTGATGAAAATATTGGGTCTTCTCTATGATTTAACCCTTGTATAAAAATAATTAGCTCTCTTCCTTGGGTCAAGTTTGTGGGTCATTATAATTTGTATCAAAGCCTAGGTCATACGATTCAATGCTTCTATGAAAAGAACCTAGGTTGAACCTTTAACATGATGTGCTAATTTTTAAGAGGACTTATTTGTCTAGGAATATTAAGTTAATTTGGGATAAGATGGGTGCTATATGTTGTCTTCATCGGTTAGACCAATGAGTAAAAATTCTATAAAGTATATATTCTTATTGGGAATCATAACATGATCTAGATCCTTTTGTGGGAAGGAAGAAATGACACATATTTTGAGAAGGGGTCTTCTAGGAAACTAGGGTGGGCTATGCAAGAAGAAGCTACAACTCATCCTTGAAAGTAAAATAAATTTAAAATTTTAGGGGACTCTAGCAAGAGGATGGAAAACCTTACATCTATAGTCAAGTTGCTACAAGAGAAAATTAGAGCAACAATAGAAAATGTTGAAAAAAACTATTAATTGAGAATCCAATAATAGGAATTCAGATGGTAGATAGGAGGTAAATCCTGCTAGAGATATCTAAGAGAGTAAGGCCCAAATTGAGGTTGAGATAGCCAAGGCCTTAAAAAATGTTAGGATGCCAAAATTTAGTGGGAAATAATGGGGTGATACTACAAAGTATTGGTTGAATGAATTGAAAACTTAGTTTTCTATGAATAATTACTCATTGGAAACCCAAACTATATGGGCAACCTTTCATCTATAAGATGCTACATTGGAATGGTGGAATACATTCAAGGTAGGAAGATGAATCCAAGTGGAATATATAAATAAAATGAATTTGTAAGGGCATTTAAGAAAATATTCCTAACTAATCAATTCTATGTAGAGAAATTTGAGGAATTTTCTACACTCCAACAAGGCACCTTGATTGTAGAAGCATATTATCAAATATTCATCAAAATTTTGAAATATATTCATGAAAATAAGACCAAGGAACATTTGAAATTTCAAAAATTTATCTTAGGATTAGATCCTAAGATCTGAGCAATAATGAACTTTCTTAAGACCAAAACTTTATAGAAGGCATATGATTTAGCTCGTTAGGAGGAAATAAATCAACACACTAAGAAGACCTGGCTTAATCATGGAGTATTGAAAAAAGGAGAAAGAAATGAAACCAAAAGGAGGAAAAGTGTTGGCTTACAAAATGTGACAAAGAACAAAAAAAAAAAGAAGTGAAGGAAACTTAAGAGAATGATCAAAGTTTGAAAATAGGAACAATGGAAACATGATTTATAGTAAAAGGAAATTTTAGAGGAAGGACAATCCAAAATCCCATCCATAGAAATTGAATGATTCAACTCAAAAAGGAGGATACATGAGATAAAAGACAAGATAAGTCTCATGCACCCAAGAAAGGATGCAAGGACTCAAAATAAATATTAAAATTAAAATGTAATATAGATATTTTTTAAGCAAAGACAAAAATTGTAGCCTTTGGACCTTAGCGAAGGACATAATAAAAATTGTCCTTCCTAAAGTTAAATTTCATTTTTCACCCTTCAACCTTGAAGTAGATAGAATAGTTCATTTTTTTCTTAATAAATAAGCTATATGTGGATTCTATTGGGCCCACTCTCCTTATAATAATAAAAATTGCATTGTCCTTATTATACTACTATTATTTTAATTAAACCATATCCAACTTACCTTTTTATCAATTATATTCTTCATTTTTCTTCCTAACAAAGATATTCATCTTCCTCAAATTTTCATGTTCTCACAATCAACTCCTTGGTATCATTTTTATCAAGAGATAAAATCTCACTTGACTAGGTACCTTCTAGAATTTAAATTTTGCTAAGACAAAAATCAACACTATAAAAGGTAAATATATGTTGGTAGGTAATTATTTGTTTCATTATGAGTAGTATCTAGGACATGACATGGAGTTATTTGTCCTATGAGTAGTGCCTTATTTTGATGACATTTATTTTAAACTTTGCTTTCACTAACAAAGGAGTTTTTTATCCTATGCGACATGTTATGAATTTATTTATCCTATGCAAGATACCTTCATAATATATCATTGAATATATCATTTGGTAGGCAAAAAAATGCTTAAGGTGAACAAGAAATGTTCCAAGTGCATATTAGACACCATGGAACTACTAGTAGATTGTACAAAGTTGTTTTCTTTTATTTTCTTTTTATTTTATAGAGGTTATATGTGATCTTGATATATTATTTTCCATAGTTTTACAATATGTACAAAAAAAAAAATACTAATAAATGCACCACAAACAATTGAGGTTGTCACAAAAAATTAGGAGTTAGAGATAGAGGTCTCATACACTAGTAAGTACTTGAAATTTTATAGTGTTGTTCAATAGTGGTTGACCTAGGCATATTAGAATCGATTATTTTTTCTATCATCGACTATGCTGCATTGTAGCAATTGGTAGAAGATACCAGCCATGGAGTTCCATGAATGAGGAAGATAAGGAGGTAAGCCCATAACATAAATGAATCTTGTGATAATAATATTCAAAATGAGGTTGAACAATGCTTTGACTAATGAAGAAGGTATGTAGACCACATAAGAAATTTTCTTGTGATATTGGTTACTCGTTGTTTTCATACTATATGGTATAATGATGTTTAGATGGTGTTGACATTATAGGTGTTAATGATTTGTCATCACATACCTCAAACACTGGATATCATAGAAATATAGGTCCAAAAAGATGTGCAATAGAGTCAAGCAACACTAATAAGGTAGATATCATTTGTAATCTAAATAATCAACCTGTATGTCTGAATTCTATTAAGTTTACATATTACTTGGGGGTGATTGTGAGGGAGATTGTCCCTATCACCCATACAGACTAGAAAGTAGTCTTGATGGAACTTAAAAATCAATTATGGACACTCATTATAATAAATTTCTAGCCAATGGAGTTCATAGTATCCATTTTTGAATACTTATATAAATGTTGTATCTAATAAGATACTAGTTTGATGCAACAAAAATATATCATTTCAAATGAAATGAAGAAATGGATCTTTGCGACCATAGTTAAGCAATGGTGTGATCATAAGCATCACCTTGTGATAGAATACTCCTTGTGATAGAATACTATGATAAGTATGATAATTATGTAGATAGAATTGCTAACCCCCCACCTCGTGTATCACAAAAATATTGGAAAGCCTTTATGAATGGTAGGAGCAGTGCTGACTTTAAGGCAAGTACTAGCCAATATGCTATGATATTTCATGTCATTGTTATGTTCATGTGAATTTACTGACCTTGCTCTTCCTAATAAATTTATATATTGATTTCCTCATTGTGTTGTAGGCAGTGAGGCAAAGGAACAAAAAAATAGATCTCACCAATCCATCATGCACACTTGCAGTCGAAGAGGATATGCTAAATTGGAGCATGAAATGATATTCTATCATACTCATCAATTATGTGTGATAAACATAGCTATATTATTTTGGCGTATGCCTTACCCCCATGTCTCTCCAACTATATATCTTGCAGAGGAAGAGCCGACCAAATACAAAAACTCCACTACCAAGGGCAATGGTGTGGATAGAAGCTCATAAAAAGAATGATGGGGTTCATGTTTCACTAGAAGTTGTAGATAAAATTATGACATTCCCTTAGAAATAGTAATGTGTTGAACTTCAATCCATTATTATATCGATTGTTTTTTTAACATGTTACCAGTAAACTATGCATGTGATTTTACCAGGAAAAATTGGATGATGCAATGTCATCTGTGAGCTCCATAAATCAATATATTAAGGATGATGCTCTCCAAGGTTTTAGGAACTAAAAGGTTGGGTTGGTTTCAAGGTGTTGACAAAGGAGTATCACCAACTAATCTAATTTATGGCGAGGGTTACATATAGAAGTTGGGCCATATGTAAGAGAATATATTAGATAAAGAGCAAAAGTGGAAAGAGATTATTGTAGAGACAGAAAAAAAATATGGACAATAAGCTTGTAGAGAAAGATAAAAATATTGAAGATATTTTGATACATATTTCATAGATAGAGGTGTGTAAGTTTTTTCATGATTTCATATTTGAAAGTTTTACATAATGCACCCCTAAAGTTGTAATGATCCCTTGCATATAGTTCCATAGGCAGGATCACTACATGCTACCCCTATAATTGGACATAACATTGGTGGTGGTGATCAAGGCATAGGCAGCTACTCAATACCTTCTAGGCTAGAGTCATCAATGGTACGACTATTATTTCAAATATAAAATAGTTGACTTAGTTTATATTGTACATTGTACAGTGACTTTATTTGGGTTGTTGATTTTCCATGTAGGGACTGAAAATGGCATCGACCACTCAAACTAAGAGAAGAGAATGCTACTTGACTCAGATCCATCAAGATAACATAGTGGTAAAAGGCATAGTGATTAGTACTGACCTTAAAGACCTTGTACATGGTCAAAATTTGGGTGAAGGTTATTACAAATTCAATGTGCACATCATCCATAAAGAGGAAATAATCTTGTTTAGAAATAATGATGAGATGGACACAATGAAGGATACTTTGAATTATGCCATGTCATAGCAATATTGTATGATACTTTGAATTAACATTTGACATCAATTATTACAAAAGAGATTTCATTTTCTCCATTTGCTTCTCCCTTAGTGGTCTATCTATATAACTATTATTTTCATTTCATTTAAACTTACATTCAATGTATTCATGAATAATGTGAGGGTACATGGTTGGAATCTTGATTATTGTACTTCAAAAGTAGTTATAATTAATAGAAATAATTAACGAGTGTTGTTAGACATTTTTTGTTCTATTTTTAGAAAATGCTAGTAGATAGTTAATGGGCAGACAAGCTAGGAGTGATGTGAGTAGGTATCCTGATCATGAGGTTGGCTAGTCAGATACAGGAAGGTAATTTGGTAAAAAAATGAGAGAGAATACAAGTGTTGACAGGGCATAGGATTACAAGTCTAATCATGCATGCCTATTATAATGTGTTAAAATGAAGTTTTATTGTGTTGAGTGTATGGTAGTTATGAAATTAATGTTTCATTTTTTACTCTTAGTCCTAGTTCTTAGAAACAATATTTGATTTGTATAGATGGATATTTATGTATCTAACATAATTCTCAAGATACCCTCTCATCTCATCTCTAATGGTTGGGGTGGGTAGGGGTGTTTCGACATATACCCATTATATGGAGGGCTTCGGTTGTCCATTCACCTATATCTATAAATAATAATTACACTTGAAATATGAATTTTCTAGCATTAGATATGAATAATGTGTCCCTAATGTATTTTATTTGCATAGTCTCAAACCTTTAATAAGTTTCACATGCAAAAATTCATCATCCATACACTAAAATATAAATTAAAGTGAAGATATCCGCAAGTGGTACTGCATTATCATATTTTCATCATTCATTATCTATGCATTACAAGTTTCGGGTTTTAGAATATAAATAAATTGAATTCTTCAGTATCTATTTGTAAATGGGATAAAACCCTATCTTGGTGTTAACTGTTGTTCAAAATGTACGATAGCTAATTCTGATTTTCTTTTACTCATTCATTTTTTTGAATGTAACATTATGCATAATATAGCCTTGTTCTCCATCAGCCTCCTAGTTTTGGCTTTAAATGCTTTATTTTAGCTTGTTGAGATGCATGTTCATGCTTTTTATTAGGTATTGCAACTTTTTATTGTGTGGT
>JAQPPZ010009618.1:0-23786 GCA_028583015.1 Wollemia nobilis | reverse complement strand
CCACTTCTTTTCAATGTTGACTGTTTGTAGGGCTGCAACCTAACATAAACCAAGTCTCCCACCTCAAATGAGCGCTCAGTACGCTGCTGATCTGCATACTTCTTCTGCTAATTTTGTGCTGTAAGAATATTGTCCTTCAAAGCATTAAGAATATCTTGATTTTCTGCTGCAAAGTCTCTAGCTTTTTGGACCCTTGAATCACCAAAAATCAGATCTGAAAAGTGTGGGGCATCATGACCATAAAGTGCCTTGAAAGGAGACATTTTTATGGACATATGATAAGTAGAATTGTAGCAATATTCACCAAGGTGGAGCCTTTTAACCCATGCCTTTTGTTGACCTGAAACATAATTTCTCAAATATCCTTCAAGCCATTTGTTAACAATTTCAGTTTGCCCATCAGTTTGAGGATGGTAGCTAGTACTAGGAGTCAATTTAGTACCACATAGCTTAAAGAATTCTTGCCAAAACGTGCTCAAAAATCTGCTGTCCCTATCACTCACAATGGATTTAGGCAAACCATGCAATCTGAAAACTTCTTTAAAAACAAATCAGCAACTTGTATGGTTGTACAAGTTGTTGAAATGGCATAGAAATGAGCAAATTTTGTCAATCTATCAACAACAACAAATATACAATCCTTCATGTATACCTTTGGCAAACCAGTAATGAAGTCCATGGAGATACTTTCCCTTTTCTGATTGGGAATAGGAGAGTGGCTGAAGTAAACCAGCTGCAAATTCATGTTCCCCCTTGTTTTCTTGGCAAATAACACATTCCTGAACATGCAAGAAGACATCCCTTTTCAAACCCTTCCAATAGAATCTTTCTCTAACTTGTTTGTAAGTCTTGTAGAAACCTGGATGGCCTACAAGTGGAGCATCATGCATGGCTGTAATTAAAGCTTGTTTCAGCTTTGATTCAGGTACTAAAAACACTCTTCCCTTGCAAAAATCAGTCCTTCTTTATGGCTGAACCTGTCATCTTCAACTTGCCCATTTATTAGTTTAGAACAAAAATCATTCTTTGAATATTCAGCCATAAATTTCACCTTCCAATCAGCAGAAATAATGGAAAGAGAATGAAAAGTAGGGTGCCTAGAAAGTGCATCAGCAGCTGAATTCTTCTTACCCTTTACAAACTCAATTTCAAAATCATATGATTGCAACTTTTTTACCCATTTCTGCTGTCTTTCATTCAGTTCAACTTGCCCCAAGAAGTATTTCAAACTGTTATGATCAGTTTTGACCACAAACTTGCCACACACTAAGTATTGCTTGAATTTGGTCAAGGCATGCATGATAGCTAGCATCTCTTTATCATAGATGCTGAAAGTTTTCTCCACATTTGAGAGCTTTCTACTCTCATAAGCAATGGGGTGTGCTTGTTGCGTAAGTACAACTTCAACTCCAACACCTGAAGCATCACAAGCAATAGTAAAAGCAACAGAAAAATCAGGAATAGCAAGTAAAGGAGTGGAAGTCATTACATCTTTCAGCTTTAGAAAAGCTAAAAGAGCCTCATTGGACCATGAAAATGCCCCTTTCTTAGTTAATTCAGTAAGGGGGCAGCCAAAGAAGAAAACCCCTTAATGAACCTCCCGTAGTAACTGCATAAACCCACAAAACCCCTCAATTCCGTTAGGTTGGATGGTATAGGCCATCTTTGTACAGCTAAAACTTTAGTTTGATCAACCTTAAGATGTTTTTGTAGTAAACCTTGAATTTGAGGATGATAGGTGGCTGATTTTTTCCCTTCTGAACTGAAATTTACAGCTGCCCACTCAACGTCCTTATGCCTTATCATCTTCTCCATTCTTTTGTATGCGACCTCCAAAATTTTGCAAGAATCTTTTGACCCATTTTCCTTGATTCCTTGCAACACCACATCTTTCCCTTCAAGCACAAATTTCAGGTCTAATTTCTGATAATTAATAACATAATTAGTAACATAACTAGACTAGTCCACGTGGATCCAAAGTAGTCTCTCTTGCACTATTTCACCATCAACTCCCCCTAAGGCTTGAATTGTTTGTGCGTCTTCTATTTCCTGTTGCGCTGATCCCAGCTGCGCAGTAGCCCAAGCCAAGTCCTCCTCGAGCTGCCTTGTGTTATTTTGCAGCTGGAAAAGCGCCTCCTGGGTCTCGAGATGTTTGACAAGGAGATTGTCTGTCCTACGACGAATACCACGAATTTCGTATTCCTCGTTGATGTCGTCAAAGCTTTTCTCCTTCGTCTGATGCTCGTAGTCCGCCTCGGTCATGTCACGAAGAGGCTTCTTCACCTTCGGGATCAACTTCTCTGTTGTGAGCACTCTCCGGTCTAGGTCAAACTTTGTGCGTTTTACCGGAGCGGCTATCTCCTCGGCCCTTCTGCGCTTGACGCCCTGGAGAAAAGAGGCAGATCCCCCCACGGCTCTTACCGCCAGAGGCTGGTCCTCGGTGATACTCATGAAGTCGAGGTCCTCCAATGTCTGGTCTTGCTGTGGCATTTTCCCTGCGAACAACGAAGTAGAAGGGATTCCAGAGGGGGTGGCAGTCTTTAAGGGCGACCGGGTCCTAGGGGAAACAGGAGTCTGAGTGGATGGCGCCGGCAGGGCTTCGGACGGCTGGGGCGAGGGGCGCGGAGATGAAGGAGCGGCTTCAGCACTGGCTGCGGGTGAAGGCTCTAGGGTTTGGCTCAGTGATTGGAAGGCGTTGGGATCCTGAGCAAACTGGTCGAATGAATGCAGGCCGCTAAACGGCTGGGTAGCTTGGGAAGCGGAAGACGCGGCTACGGCTTGCCCTGATGAGGTGAGAGATGGGGCTTTTGCAGGGCTGACTTGGACTTGGGGAAGAGAAACAGTGGACGTACCTGCGGGCTCCGCCTGAGCCGCCGTTGGAGGGATGGTTGCAGCCTGGGTGCCTATTTCTGTTTCAGGGCTGTCCAAAGAGACAACCTCCGGCGCTACTGCTCCCGACTGCTCTGCGGCTGATTGCTGTACTGGCTCTTTAGGCCGCTTGGCCCTTTCGACCTTCTTCTTCTTCTCTCTTGGCGTCGTGGCTGGTCCAGAGGAAAGAGATAATATAGGGGCGGCAGGCGCTGATGTTCCCACGGTAAACTTGTACCTGGGTCGTGCTGGAAGAATGCCTGCCGCACTCGGTCTGCTAGCTGGCAGCGCGGACGCCTTTTCTGCTGGAGGGGCCAGCTCAGGGGTTGACCTTTCTGAACTTTGCGCCTTTTCGGGCACTGCCTCGGGAGCTACAGGTTGCATCGGGCCCACTTGGCTGCTTGTTGGAGTTGCGCTGGAAGTCGCGGGAGTTGACGATGGCTGAGGGGTGGGCCTCCTTTTATACCTTATATTCGCGCCTCGGGGAACGCAATCGCGAAATTCGAAGGGCTGCCACGTGTCGACGTATTGATCATATAGTGCCGAAAACTCATCGTCAACAGCAAGGTTCCTCCGGTTGGATTTATCGTGCTGCGTGCGACACCTCATCTTCCAGCATTCAATGATTTTGTCCTTATGCCAGTTGAGGGGCGCCACCTTAGCGAGGAATCTTTTGAAGCCAGCCGACTCCATCCGATGATCCGGGTTTCGCTCTGGATCGTAAGTCACCTCTTCGCAGTAAAAATCATGCCATGGTGGCCATGATTGCATCAAGTCAATGCGCCAGTGGAGGTCTGCACCTGTCCTGTTTCTTCTTTCCTGCATGATCTCAGCTCTGGGACAGATGTGAGTGAATTTTCCCCGGACCCCGATTGGGTCGTACTTCCAGCGCTGCGGCAGCATTATCAGGCCCATATCAATGAGTTCCCGTTCAAGGTAGACGTGCTGCCCGATTTCGAAAACTTGGGTATTTGCCCAGGTCATAGGATACTGAAATATGTGACCTTTCTTTTTGCCCTGGCCAAATTCCTCTTCAATGTAGTCCATCTGCCGCGCAATTTCCATCCCGAACTGATGGTCAGTGCAGAAGTAGGGCAGCAAGCACGGCTTCCCCTTGAACCCGTAGATTCGGACTATGATGCCCTGAGTCAGCCGGAAGGTGTCCCCGTACTCATTCTTCCACAGGTACTTCGTCATGGCTTCCGGTGGGCGAGACGCGCCACGGTTGAACAACCCCATGACCTGGCACAGAAATTGGATATTAAATTCATAGAACGAGCCCTTCCTGTACAGAACCTCAGTCCATTCGTACACGGGGAGCGGCTCTCCTTTTTCGTTCACTTTCTTCAGGTCAGGGACGTTCATCCGGTAATGCATGTGATATAGGCACAGCCATGTGAGGAAGGAGCAAAACCGGAAATCCGTTGACTGCTTCTGCTGCAGTCTAACCAGGCTTGAATGTATCGCATACGCCAACCAGTCCGCCTGGATCGAAGATTTTAAGGACGCTTCCCGATCTTATTGGGGGAAGAAGGGGGAGAGGAGGATGAACTGCAAGGAAGAGGGAGAAAGGGAGAAATGATGCCAGCTGGTAAGGCCGTACCACTCTGTCAGAGTCGCAGCCGAGGACCCATGCCAGGATGATGTAGATATACTTGTTTTCAAATCTGTCCAGCGGTATGGGGCCAGTTGGCCACTGTCCAGCCGTCAGCGGAGTCTTCAGCTCTGAATCCAGAAACTCTCTCATCCGCTTCGTCTGTGTAAATCTGCTGGTCTGCTCATCTAGGTTCACCCTTCTGATAATTGCGTCGGGGTCGTACTGAAGCCCTGGGGCGAACGCTGGCTGGACGCTCTCCCGGAAAAGAGTGAACAACACCTTTCCTTTGTTGTCGCAGACCTGCCGGGCAGCTGGTTTGTAATGTTCTACAATTGCTTCAACCAGCTCCGGGCACCAGTGAGTCGGAGGGCACAGGAACCAGTATAGGTTTGATTTATACGCAGCTCCGAGGTGATGGGAAGGCGAAACCTTATCCACCCACTTTGCAATGTTCAGCCGCAGCTTGGAGAGACTGATGGAAAAAGAGCCGTCCTTGTATCCAGACAAGCGATTAACTGGTGGCGGCGGAGTCTGGCCAACTACGCGCCTCTTTGTTCGGGATTTTCTTTTTTGGTCCTTCTGCGGCGCTTTGCTCTCATGAGCGCTTGACTCTGGAGACTCCTCAGCTTCGCGCTGTTCTTCACTAGATTGCGCCTGTACGGGCGCTTTCCCCTTGTCCATCCTTTTCGAAATAGCAGAGGTAGGAATTACGGCTTCTGAGTTTGTCAACTTTATTCCTTGCAGTCAGGGAGTCAGCTTGAACAATTTGAATTTTCTGGTTGCGCCAGGGTCCTTTTTGTAGACAATGACTACAACATTAATGGCGCGAGGGAGGGAGTTAGGGCGGTTAACTTGGGGTTGGTGGAGGTGTTATGATTTTGGCGGTTGCGCATGGGCTTATTTTTGAAAAGCGTACCCCATTAGTCGTTGGCCCAAACGCACCTTACCTTTTAAATGCATCATCCTTGGAAACTGTGCAATCATTTAAACCTCCTTGGACGTTGTGCCATTGCTGACGTCATCGCCACCATTTGGGCACACTTTACAAAGAAGAACTTTCTAGCCCATGACCCAACTTCGCCCTGTGCCGAACTTCGCCCTGGGCCCACACTTATAATTTTTTGTGTTCTCCGCGGTGAGTTATTCGGACTTCGCCCGAAATTCAGGGCGCACTCCGACTTCGCCCGGAAAATGGGCGCACTCCGACTTCGCCTGAAAAATGGGCGCACTTCGGATTCTACACTTAGCCGCTTTCAGCTTCCTGCGCCGGATCACCCAGGGTGCGCCCGAGAATGGGGGCGCACTCGGACTTCGCCCGAAAAACGGGCGCAATCCGACTTCGCCCGGCAACAGGGGCGCAATCTGATACTTGGCATTTTCTTGCAGTCTGCTACCCAACTGCGCCCTTTGGAGGGGGCGCAGCCCGACTTCGCTGCGAAGTCGGGTTGGGCAGCCATACTTAGTCATTTTAGCTCCCTTTTTCAGCCGCCTTCTTCCCCACTTCGCACCGTTCGAGGAGCGCTACCCGACTTCGCTGCGAAGTCGGGGTTTTGCCTTAGATTTTACTTGGGCTACTTGAAAAATTAAAACTAAAAAAACTGAAATATTTACATTCTGAAAACTGAAAATGCAGAAGGGAAATCTGTACAAGGAAGGACCCCTTCGGGTGCCTTCAGTGGCGGTAAATTTTCAGGTGGAACCCGTTGACGGGAATAGGAAGAAGATGTCCCTCCATGTCCCGGAGTACAAACGCGTTGAACTGATTTACCCGGGCAATCTGATAGGGGCCCTCCCAGAGGGCATCAAACTTTCCGTGGTTGCCCGGCTTCGCCTTTAGTGAGTCCCACTTCAGCACCAGGTCCCCGATTTTGAAAACTCGGGCAGTGGTGCCTTTTGCGAACCAGCCTTGGGTTGCTTCAGCGTGCTTGGTGAAGGCCTGGTACGCTTTTTCTCTGTCTTCCTCCAACTGCAGTAGTTGGCAAAGTCTGTCATCTACCGGATCCCCGTTGCCTCTTTCTTCATCAAGCATCCAGAGAGCGGGTATTTCAATGTGGGTTGGCAAGACTGCTTCTTTGCCGTATACGAGCGCATAGGGGGACGTTTTGATGGACTTTTTGAAGGAAATTATGTCCGCCCATAGCGCCCGATCCAGGAGTAGGTGCCAAGTCCTCTTGTTTTTCTCTCTCGTCCTTCGGATGATCTTCAGTAGATTCTTGTTGGTGGACTCGGCAAGACCGTTCCCCTGCGGGTAGTAGTTGGAAGACATCTTGTGATAAATGCCATATTTGCTGGTGTACTCCGTGAGTACAGCGCCTGCGAACCCCGGACCATTGTCCGTTACTATTGACTCGGGGACCCCGAAACGGGTAATCAGGCTCTCGAGGAACCTGATGACCGTCTCTTGGTCGGCGTTCTTTGTGGGGATCGCCTCTGCCCACCGTGTGAAGTAGTCGGTGGCGGTTAGGATAAACTTGTGCCCCGCTGCAGAGTTCGGCGTAATCACCCCGATAAAGTCCAGACCCCATTGCTGAAACGGAGTCTCGGCTTGGATCGGTTGAAGAGGCAGGGGTGCTTTTCTGTTTCCGCCAGCAAATCTCTGGCATTGATCACATTTCGTACAGACCGCATGCGCGTCTGTAAATAGAGTGGGCCAGTAGTACCCAGCTCTGATTATTTTCAAGGCCGTAGGCCTTGCGGAATGGTGACCCCCAGGCATCCCGAAGTGAAATTCTCCGAGGATCCTGGGTTGGTCTGTTTTTCTGACGCACCACAACAGGATGTCGTCAATGTTCTTAAAGTACGGCCCCTCGGGGCGAAGAGTGTATTTCGGTGCACCTAGCCGAAACCTCCTTCTTTGTGAGGCATTCGGGTGGTCGGACATCTTCCGGTGCGAAGTATTTCACCGAGGTCATCTGTCCAGTCGCACTCCTCGGGTAAGGAGTTGGCTAGGTTGGTGTTTGTTGTTGGATCCTCCCACTTACAGGCGGATATCTGGGCTGCTGCGCTTCGGGCCAGCTCCTGGCACAAGGCTCGGCCTCTGATGAGCTTGGTTGGCCGCACTTCGATGTCGAACTCCTGGATTTTAGCAATCCATCCTGCTCTCTTGTGACCCGGCTCTCCTTGTATGATGAAACTTCGGACGTCCGGGTGTATCACAAAGACAGTGGTCTTGCTCTGGGAGACAAAGTGCCTGAACTTTCGGAGAGATTTCATAACTGCGTGAACCTACCGCTCTATAAAGTTGTACTTTTCTTCATGTGGCTGGATCACTTGGCTCAGGAACGCTATGGGGCGCTCCTCGCCATCGTCTCCCTTTTGGGTCAGGACTGCGGCGTAACTCTCGGGTTCTCCCACCGCGTACAGGATGAAATCCTTGGAGTAGTCCGGGTTTATCAACACCGGAGCTTGTGCGATTCGGGCCTTGATTTCCTCGAAGGCCTGCCCCCTTTCATCAGTCCATAAGAATTCTGCATCCTTTTTCAACAGTTCGGCCATGGGCTTGATTACCTGTGCGAAGTCCGGTATGAACTTCCGCACGAAGTTGATTTGGCCGAAGAAGGACTGCAGCCCCTTCTTGTCGATTGGAGCGGGCAAGCGGAGGAGGGCCTCTGCTCTATCAGGGTCCACGGCTAGGCCTTTTTCGGAGATGACATGCCCCAGCAGCTTTCCTTCTTTTACCGCGAAGACAGACTTCTTCGGGTTTATGGAGATGCCGAATTCACGACACCTTTCAAATATTTGCCGTAGGTGGGGAACATGGTCTTCTCTCCTGTGAGAGAATACAGTCATGTCATCCAAGTAGATGACAATAACTTTGTTGAGCAGCTCTCGGAAGGCCAGGTCCATGGCTCTTTGGAATGTGGTGCCAGCGTTGGATAAGCCGAAAGGCATGCGCTGATAGGCGAACGTTCCCCATTTGGTGGTGAACGCCGTCTTATGCTTGGTCCTCATCCTTGACCCATATCTGGTTATAGCCGGAAAAGCCGTCTAAGAGGGAAAATCTGCGGGCTCCGAGCAACTATATGGAGGATCCGATCGATGCGGGAAGCGGATAATGGTCCTTGAGGGAGGCCTGATTCAGATTTCTGAAGTCCACGCAGAGACGAATGTCTCCGTTCTTCTTCCTCACGGGAACCAAGTTCGCAACCCAGGATGAATGCTTGATGGGGTAGATGATCTTGGCTTCCAGCATCTTCAGGAGCTCGGCCTTCATCATGGCCTCGATTTTCGGATTGACGGCCCTTTGCTTCTGCCGGAATGGCTTGGCGCCATCTTCTAGCTCAATGGTATGCTGGATTATATTTCTATCATACCCCTTCAAGTCCTGGTAGCACCAGGCTACTATGTCAGGGAACTCTCGACACAATGTTCTGATCTGCTCGAGTTCCTCTGTGGTGCAGTCTGTCCCGACCTTAATTGTTTTTCCAGGTTCCAGCTCCAGGTCGGCGTACTGCTTCGGGTCTACTTTGATCCGGTGTGATATTGCTCTGTCATTTTGATCAAATAGACTCTCAAGTGTAATCAGTCCTTTTGGGACATGATTATTTTTCAGTTGTATCAACCCCTCATATTGCTCGTCATCAGGGTCTCTACCTTCGATTGAACACGCTTCGTTAACCAAAAATGTGACGATCTCCTCGTCACAGTCAAACACCTGCCAGTGGGTGTCTTTATCAGGCACAGAAGGCCTGTAAATGGTACGAACCGGCTTCGGCTTATGGACAATGTCATCAGCCGGAACGTACCTGGCTCCAACAGACGCCAGAATGTCAGCATGCTTGTTTTTCTCGCGTGATATAGCCTTGACATTCAATGAGTCAAAAGACTCCATCAGATCCCAGACCCGATTACGGTACGCCTTGAGATAGTGCTTCTTGGAGGCGCACTTATTCGTAATCTGGTGGCACACCAGCTCTGAGTCGCCAAAGATCTGCGGATGTTTAATCCCTAGCCTCTCCGCTTTTTCGGGTTCTACTCCGCCGCGTTGTTGGTACGGCTCCGGGCCAGCTCGTAGGTGTAATCCTTACGGATCCCGGTTGGGGAAACCAAAAGTACTCCGAGCACCGGCGCCATTCTTGCATCGTGCGCCGTCAAAGAAAAGCTTCCACGACTTTTCGGGTGCAGGTCCCACTTCTCTTTTGGCCGACTTGTCAAGCCTCTCAGGCTGAACAACAGTGTAGCAGCCTTGCTCAGTTTCAATCACGGCGTTGAAGTCCCGCAAGGAGAATTCATCTTCTACTTGCAGCAGCTCGAGAGCTTGCTCTGTCATGTCCACTATCACCAGTTCTTCCTCCGTCAGCTGAACCATGCAGTCCTCTGGCTCTTCTCCGGGTATCTTCTCTACTAAGAAAGTGGAAGGCTTTTCATTGTAAATTTTCAGTCTCCTTCCCTTGAAGGGCACTTCCATGTGCGAGTAGTCCAGAGACAGATACCCTCCCAACTTCGCAGTGAACTCCCTGGAGAGACACATGCCGAAGTAGGGTTCCAAGTCGACGACCACAACCTCTTGGATGACCACGATGTCGAGAGCTTTGTGCAGCCGAATAGGGATGTCTTTAATGACACCGACTGTCTTGACAGGGGTGCCGTCCAGTTGAAGCACGCCTTGGCTGCTCCTTGTGTACTCCATCCCGATCTCGTCACAGACGGCTCTCGGCATAACGGTCGTGGAAGCACCAGAGTCCACCATACAGTTGTGCACTATGTACCCTTGCATCCGTAATGACAGATAGAAGGGAGGTGGTCTGTTCTTCCCGGTGGCTGAGACTGTCAGGGGTTGCACCAGGACAGCGGGTTGTATCTGCTTGCCATTCTTCATGATCTTCAGAGATTCCTGCAGCAGATCAACTTGGCCTGGGAGTCGAAGAGCATCATACATGCTTGATTCTTGCGGGGGTCCTCTTCAATTCGTCTACTATGCTGTAGCTTGAGGTGCTAGCTCCTTCCGCTTCTTTTGTCGGCTCATACTTTGTCCGGTACTGCTGAGTGGCCTCAACTCTCTGTCTCTTGGTCAGAGATGGATATTTCAGCTTCTCCTGAGCTTGTTCTTTGGTTTCAGCTGGAGGCTGAGCAGCGGGAGCTTTAGCCGGGAGAGCTTTGGCTATGGGAGGCTTGACTGCGGGAGTCTTCGCCGGAGGAGTCTTCTCTTTGGCTGTGTAGGGCCACAGCCTCTTGTCAGGTGGTAGCCCAGTAGGTTGGGCCTTATCTCTTCTGGCGTACACTTTTAAGGGTTTTACAACGGCTTCAGCAGACTTTCTGTTCTCCTTGGCAGGAGGCGGCAACGGATCTTCCTCTGGAACGACGAAGTTACTTTCATCGCCCAGGATCATGTAGAGTTCTTCGTCCTCTATGGCACTGTCGGCCAAGGTCTGGAGGTAGTGTTGATGCAGAGTGCAGTCATCCTCGGCATGCGGGTCATTGCACGTGGTGCACCAGTTGACCTGGTCAGAAGTGCCAGGTTGGTCCTCAATGGCAGCATTCCTCGGAGGGGGCCGCCTTTGCAGTTGTTGCTCGGGGGTTCGGTCTTTTGTCAATGCCGGGGGCGGGTATGGCCTCCTTGGAACAAGGTCCATCTGGGCCTGTTTCTTCTTCAGGATGGTCATGTCGTTGGACATGGTGTGATACCCAGAGGCCAGAGCCCGTACCTCCTGAAGGATTTTGTTCCGAATATCATTGTCAGGAGGCGGCAATTGAGGTGGGGGGAGGTAACGCAGCCAATGGAGGAGGTGTTGAATATTGTGCATACTGCGGGGGAGCAGGAAGTGCTGGAAAATGCGGAGGAGGAGGAGCGGATAATGAATTTGTGGCGGGCCGTAAGGATTCACGACCGGCGCCGGATTCCATTGGTTGCTTGGGGTTCGTTGTCCTGAAGTGGACGGCTCCGGACCAGAAGGCGATGGATACTGAGATCGGGGGAAGTCAGGGTAGATGGGCGGTCTGTACTCTGTGCGGAAGTCTGCCGATGGAAATGATATCCATTTCAGCTTGTTGGGCAGCCTCGTACAGAGCGGGGAACGTGTCGATTCTGGCTACCTTCAGCAGCAGGCAAATGTCTGAATTGAAGGATCTCAGATAGTAGTAGGCGGCCTGACCTGCTGACGGTCGGAGTTCGCGAGGTACTCGTTTCCAAGACCTCGCAAACCTGATGTTGAAGTCTGACACCTCCTCTTGGGGGTGTCTCTGTATACTTTGGAATTGATGCAGCAAAGAAGAGGGATCAGCAGACTCGTTGCATCCTTTCACGAGCCTGCCGGCTAACTGTCGCCACCCTGTGATAGATCCCTCTGGCAGTGATCTCCACCAGTAGAGAAGCTTTCCCCTTAGGGAAAGGGCCAGCAGACGGGTCTTCACACCTTCGTCGGTAATGGAATGTAGCGCAGCTAGGGCCAGAATGTCCTGGATGTGTTCATACGCCGTCTTGCCGTAGCCGTCATACGTAGGGATAGACTTTAAGGCAGCAGGAGGCACAGCTTGCTGTCCGACTAGGGCCAAGGGCCCCGTAGAATCCACCGTCGGGAAGAGGTCATCATCATCCTGGTGAGCAGCCATGTCTTCTTCTGACCCGGTAGTGTACTCGGTGTCGGAACTGTCCGAAGATGTAGATTCTTCTTCGGCCTCAACTTCTTCAATTTCAGCCTCGGCCTCTTGGATTTCTTCTACGCGAGCTTGGTAATCAGCCAGCCTGACGCGCTCGCCTGGAGCGTCAATGTCGATTTCGTAAAAGTCAGGCGGGTTTTCCGGATTCCTTGCTCGCCACCTTCTTGTTTGCATGAAGGCGTTAGGACCGGTCTTCACGGACTCAGAGAGTGTTCAGATATTTGCAGAGTCGCCAGGTGCTCTGATTTTTAACAGCAATGAAGCGAGCACTCGTGCTTCGATTCTGTTTGGGGGTGGGAAACTACCATGTCCCACCGGGCGTGCCAGAGAAACTGTTGGTTACGAATCTGCCATGAGGAAAGGATTTGTTGTTATTGCGCCCAAATTCGCCCACCAGATTGAAAGGCCAGAAGGAAGGAATGCCTTCCGTGCCAATCTCCGGAGAAGGCCGGCTTCCTGTGGGGTTTTTAGTGTTAAGATAAGAGTGCAGGGAAAGAGATAAAAGTGCGGAAAGAGAATCCAAATGTGATTGGAGTTGGGTGGGGGGAATAAGCAGCACGGCAACGAATCAATCACCACTACTAACAACATTCATCTACAAACATACATTGAAACTACAGCTATCATTCATCCTATGTATCCTCTATCTATGCATTCCAGGAATACTTGATCATCAAATGCCAGAGTCCAGAGTTCAGTACAACAGCAAGCAATGACACAAGAAACATGAGGCAAAAATGACAAGGAGAGGCAGCATACAAGATAAAAGACAGTAAGCAGAGCCAAGTATATGCTTGTATTAGAGGCAAACGCACAGCTACAATTGTTCCCTAGCAATATATTCCCCTTCCACCACTTACAATGAAAATGTGGTGGCTATTTATAGCCCAAGTTCCCCCCGATTACATTCTCGGGCACAAAGTCCCAGACAAGACAGTAGCTGACACGAGCGGCTGAGGAGGCTGGCGATGCTTGACTCTGTCGGGCAGGACTGTACTTGCAGCGTGGTGTCCCTGAAGGCTGTACAGCTACGTGGCAGCGCGTTGGGTCAAATCCTTGGTCAGCAGGAATGCGGGTAGGTGCGGCAGATGGCACTTCACATCGGCTTAAATGGTGGCAGTTGGCGCAGATAGTGCAGCCCATGCTTTGTCCTTATCCCGGTCATGTCTTGGCTCGAATCCCGAAGGTGGATACTTGTCGGATGCTGATGAATGACACGTGTCTGCCTTGAAAGGCAGTTTATCCAACTTCGCCCAGGATCTGAGCGCTATCGGGTTGCGCAGGTAGAAAACAGCGCAGTTGGAAGGGTCAACTTGCCTTAGCATTTTCTGGTCTTGCTTCCCCAACTGCGCACCGGTCAGAGGGCGCACTCCGACTTCGCTGCGAAGTCGGGTTGCGCACCGGCACTCTGCTGTCTTCTTCCGCTGTTCGGACTGCGCACTGGAAAAGGGGCGCACTCCGACTTCGCTGCGAAGTAGGGTGTCTCCCCAGCACTTAGCTGAGTCTCTGCCAGACTGCTCCCCTAGTGCGCCCAGGAAGAAGGGCACTCCCCGATTTCGCTGCGAAGTCGGGTCGCGCCCTGACACTTAGTCAGACTTTGCTTGTTTCTGCCTGCTTGCGCACTTCGCGTTTCCTACTGCGCTCCAACTGGGGGCACACTCCGACTTCGCTGCGAAGTTGGGTCGCGCCCCAGACTTAGTCATTTTTCAAGGAACACCTGCTGAAATCTTACTGGGGGAAGAAGGGGGAAGGAAGAAGGAACACCTGCTGAAATGTTCCACCGGTTTACATGGTGTGACATTATGGCCAATTATCATAGCGAAGTGGTAATTGAGGTGATTTATACCTCTAAAATATATGGTATTAGAATAGTTGCAGTAAAGTTACCCCTTATTTGCATCCTCCCTCACATGCTTCCAAGTTGGGTCTCTCTTCGTAGGCATTTGCTTTCAGTGTGGTTTCAAATGGAGACAATCATGAAGGAATTAGAAACTCAAAATAAAAAGAACTCTATGTTTTGAGCATTGACAACTCAAATTTAATTTCTTACCTCGACTCCAATTTCTGGGTGGGTGTTAGATTCATCAAATCTAGGAAAATTTTGTGTGAGGATGCAAATGTGTGTGTTTTTTTTGTATTCTTTTCTTTTTTTTTCCCATATTTGGTCTCATTTCTAGTGTTTTCCTTGACAGGGAGAATTGAGTGAAGGTGGATAAAAATTTATGCTATTTGCTGCACTTTGCTGGTATGAGCCACTGCAATATATTCTGCTTCAGTGGTTGATAAAGCCACAACAGACTGCAACTTAGAAGCCCAACTCACCACTCCACCAACAATAGTGAAGGTATATCCTGTATTGGACTTTCTCCCATCTCTATCTCCACCATAATTAGAATCCACAAAACCTTAAACTTGTAAATCTTCCGATCCAAAGTAAATGGCAACATCTAAAGTGGCTCTTAAATATCTAAATATCCACTTCACCGCATTCCAATGCTCCTTACCAGGATTTGCCATGTATCGATTGACTACTCCCACTGCTTGGTCAATATTCGATCTAGTGCTCACCATGGCATACATGAGGCTTCTTACTGCTAATGAATACGGTACACGAGACATGCTTGTCTTCTCTGCTTTTGTTCTAGGACACTGTTTAGAAGACAATTTTATGTGTGAAAGAAGTGGGATACTGTTGCCATTTCTGCAACATTGTGTATTATTAGCCTTCCAGGAAAACTTCCGCAGAAGAGACCATGAAGTTTCAGCCTTAAGCAGAGATCCAGCACTTCGTTTTGGATGAGGAAAAGCACTTGCGCCAAAGGTTGGGCGCACTTTGGCCTTGCGCCCCAGGCCGGGCGCACTCTGGCCTTGCGCCCAAGGCCGGGCGCACTCAGGCCTTGCGCCCCAGGCCGGGCGCACTCTAGCCTTGCGCCCCAGGCCGGGCGCACTCAGGCCTTGCGCCCCAGGCCGGGCGCACTCTGGCCTTGCGCCTCAGGCCGGGCGCACTCTGGACAGTAACTCAGCTTGACCCTGGCGCACTCCACCTCAGCAGTTTGAAGTATATCCTTATCCGGTCACCCGCAGCTATTTTGGGAAGCTTCCGGATTAGACGTTCCGGGAATTCAAGCATATCTTCTACGGAGGCGGTCCCCACAAGTGAGGAGGCAGCGCCAACAAGTCAAGTATGTCAGAGCATTGAAGGCATTCAACGGCATTTTGAGGAGTCACCAGCCCTTGCCATACCTGTTTAATATTTTGCGGCTGTATCACCTTGTAATGTTTATCTTGGCTTCCACCGCCATATTCTGTTTATCAGCATTTATTGCTCAAGCGACAGAATTCTCTATATAAGCCCGCTCTTTTATTGTAAAATGGATGGATGTTTGCTAGAGGCTAAATGAAAACCTGAATTCTGCTATCAATACAGCTGATGTCTGGCTCTAGACTTGGACTTCTATTTTCATGTGTATGTCTTCTATTGCTTGTCTTCTATCGTTCCTTACTTTAAACTGTAACTTGAATTCTAATATCTGGATTTAGTTGTTGATAAAGTAGTAACTCTGGAGTAGTCCTGGAGATTATACATGCTAGATGTTCTGGTTTAAATTTCTATTAGTTATCTGTATTTGAGGGCTATTTGGTTCAGAATGCAATAGAGTTTTCGTGTTGTTAGTCCATCACCCCTATTCTATCCGGCCTGTGGCCATATTTCCCATCCCTTTCAGTCATTTCCCATTCCTTTCAGTTCCTTAATCTCAAACCCCCCTAGTTAGAATAGCAAGGGAACCAGCCCATCTCTGGAGATTGGCACGGGAGGCATTTCTTCCTCTCGGCCTTTCAATGTTGGCCGGGTCTAAGGCGCACTAAAATACCAAATCCTTACCTAAGGCAGATCTCTGACCAACAGTTTCTGGCACGCCCGGTGGGACGCAAACGTTCCACTACAGAAGCAGTACTAAGAAGTTGATGTTCGTCTTACTACTGACAAATTTGAACATCTGGCGACTCATACGAACTCCGACACCTCCAAGCCTCGCAGACCAGCTTAAAAGATCACGCCTCCATGCGTACGAGGCGACAGGCTAGAAACTCAGAAGAAGAAGCCGAGTTCTACGAACTTGACATTGACGCTTTTGGAGAGCGTCCTAGAGTGGTCAGGCCTGATACCCCACTGGACGGAACATCCTCGCAGGAAGCTACTGTTGCTACACGGGGTCCAACTCCCGACAGCACAACAACTAGCTTGCCCCCAGTTCCGCCTAATTCACCGGATCATCAGCACGCTGAGGTTCCACCTAACATTGATTCTGGTGCACCAAGTGTTTCCGTTGTTCCGGCTCAGCCGCTTCCGCCACCACTCTAGGGAAATCCACCACCACACATGGCACAACCAGCTCCCGCTAGGTAACCTGGGACCATACCGGTCCCCTGAATCTAGGAGCTCAACATAGAGTACCACCTGCGGCCTTGAAAGCTCTGCCCACCTACGATGGTACGGGAAAAACAGTGGCCGAGCACATCCAAGATGTTGCAGGGTTGGCAACCATTCACGAGATTACCAACGAAGATGTCATGGTGAAGTTGTTGGTTCTCTCTTTAAGAGGTAAGCTCCTCTACTGGTACCGATCACTCGCGCCCGACACCATCACTTCGTGGGACCAACTGGCTGGAAAGTTAGTGAGAGGTTTCCATGAGCAAGCGGACCCCTTCTCCCTGTTACACCAGTTCACCAGCATACAGAGGCATCCCCAAGAAGAAATACCTGACTTCAATCTCAGGTTCGATCGGACCTGGATGAGAGTTCCTGAAGACCTTCGGCCCACCCCACGGCAGGCCGCATTCTATTACTTAAGGGCGTTTCATACGGACATTAGCATAAGCATCAGGCACTCCAATGTTAACACATTCCCAGATCTATACGAACAAGCGCAAAAATCAGAAGACGACCTGATAGCTGTCGGGAGGATGCCACCTAAGTCGACGACTCCGATTTACCCCGATTTTCCTCAGAGCATGTATCCAAGTGCATCTGGTTCTTCTGTACCATCGACATACCCCAGTCAACCATGGGTTCATGGCCCACAAAATCAAGTAGCACCCACTCCGCAGTCTCGGGTACAAATGCCGCAGCATCCGACCCATACGGTCCCACAACTGCCGGCGCCTCCGCAGTATCTTGCACTGCCTGCCCCAGTGGCACCATTATCATTACCAGCCCCTCCGGCTCACGCTTCGCTGAATCCAGAACAGGCTAAGGAGCTAAGAGATATGTACGGGTTTATGAAGAGTATGGCGAATGATATGGCTATCATGAAGAAAAGCCAATTCCAAGACCAGAATTACCCACCACGAAGGCCTCCTCCTCAAATCACAAGGGACCAAGCTGCTCCCACCGGCAGACCTCATGAGAGGAACTCTGCAGTTTTGGAATACGACGAGGCCGGTACATCTGGCAGGGCCAGCTGGTGCTCTACCTGCAATGACCCGCATAATGAAGAGGCCTGCGTAGTCCATCAGAACTATGCTCAAACGCTTTCAGACAATGGCTCTGACGGGCAGGTAAATATGATGATGGAAGATGACCATGATTGTATGGTTCCCCCTGTTGAACAGGTTTCCGTTCTGACAAAGACAGGTAGAAGACCAATTGAAGTTGATCCAGTTCAGATGGAACCACTTAAAGTGCCGGCCGATCCTAAGCAACCGACTAACAAGGCAGCCACGCCATCAGGAGAGAGCCAGTTCAGGCTAGAGAGCCCGCGGACAATGCTCGATTAAAAGATTACTTGCCCTCAAGGGCAAGGACCGTAGCCCCTCAGCCACAAGCCTCTACCTCTCAGCCCCTGGCGGAAGCAAGAGATCAGGCGAGGGAGAAGTTACGGTACCCCTCAATCACCAAGCGCCAGAGGGTGGAAGCCACTCAACAATACCGGACACGGTATGAACCCACCAAAGACGGAGGAGAACCCGACGCTGGAACATACAACGTTGTCGAAGAACTGAGGAGAATTCCGGCTAAGGTAAGCCTCTTTGACGCGCTACAATTGCCTGGCCAAGTTGATCTATTGCAGGAATCCCTCAAGTCCGTTAAGGGCAAGGGGAGACTGACTCAGACCGTTTTGGCACAACCACTGACTACTTCTGCCACGGGGAAGAACAGGCCGCCGCCGTTTTACCTATCTCTCAGAATGGAAGGATGGGTAGTGCACAATTGTATGGTTGATTCTGGCGCTGCAACCACTGTCATGCCTAAAGCTGTATGTGAATTTATGGGCATGGAGTATACAAGGAGCAGCCCCGGGGTGCTCCAGTTGGACGGATTCCAGTCAGGACAGTTGGAGTGATAAAGGATATCCCTATCGTGCTGCACAAGATGCCGCAGATTACAGTAATCCAAGAAGTTGTGGTAGTTGACTTGGAGCCCTATTTTAGCATGTGCTTATCTAGGGAATTCACTGCCAAGCTTGGGGGCTATTTCGTCCCTTGATTATTCACATCTGGAAGTCCCCTTCAGAGGGAAGAGGGTAAATATTTTTAATGAGAAACCTTCTACCTTTCTCATCGAAAGGATCCAGGATGTGGAGAGACCCATGGACTCTGTCAATATCATCGACGGGGCAGAAGAAGTAGAAGGGGTGGGGCTGATGGAGGAAACTCTTGATGAGCTGCACATAGAGGATGAGTTTTCCATGCTAGATTTTAATGCTATGATAGAATCAGACATAGGATGTTACTCGATTACCAAGCCCGAGAAGGCTAAGTCGCCGAGTGATACCGACCCTATGGATGAGCAACTGTGGAAACTCTTCTTTGATGGCGCCCGATGCAAGAACGGCGCTGGAGCTGGAGTTGTCCTTGTCTCCCCCTCTGGAATTCAGAAAACCTATTCGTACAGGCTCGCTTGGAGCTGTACCAACAATTCCGCCGAGTATGAAGCCCTGTGTTTGGGGTTACGAAAGGCGGAGAAGCTAGGAATAAAGCAGTTGCAGATATTCGGGGATTCTGAATTAATCTGCAACCAAGTGACGAATAAATGTGTTGCTAAGCAGCACTACCTAAAAGCATACCGTAACAAGGTATGGGATCTGCTAGAATCCTTCTCGGCCCTCAACATCCAACCTATTTCGCGGGAGCGGAATAAGCATGCGGACGTTTTGGCGTCCATTGGAGCAAGGTACTCCCCAGCCGAGAATCTTATGCAAAGACCAAAGACAGTTAGGGTTATTTATAGACCCTCAGTACCAGATAAAAATATTCACTGGCAGGTCTTTGATAATGACGAGCAGATCGTCGATTTTTTGATTAACGAGGCTGGAAACATTGAAGATAGAACCCTCGATGAGGATGAGTATGAGGGTCTTATCCAGCTGAAAAACAACCACCTCCCCAAGGGTTTGATAACCCTTGAAAGCTTATTTGATCAAGATGACAGGGCCCTGCCTCACAAAATAAAAGTGGATGCAAAAGAATATCAAGAGTTAGTCCTGGAGTCCGGGAAGACAATCAAAGTGGGAACTGATTGCACGTTGCAGGAAATTGAACAGATCAGGACCCTCTGCAGGGAATACCCAGATATTGTTGCATGGAGTTACCATGATTTGAAAGGATATAACCGAGATGTTTTCCAGCATACCATCGAACTCCAGGAGGGAGTCAAGCTCGTGCGACAGAAGCAAAGGCCTGTAAACCCAAAGATTGAGGTACTGATGAAGGCTGAGCTTCTCAAGATGCTGGAAGCAAAGATAATCTACCCTATCAAGCATTCATCTTGGGTAGCAAACTTAGTCCCCGTCCGGAAAAAGAACGGAGATATTCGTCTCTGTGTGGACTTCCGGAATCTCAATCAGGCATCCCTGAAGGATCATTACCCACTGCCCCAGATAGATCAGATTCTTCATGTAGTGGCAGGGGCCCAGAGATTTTCCCTCCTGGATGGTTTCTCCGGGTACAATCAGATCTGGGTCAGAGAGGAGGACCAATATAAAACTGCCTTCACCACCAAGTGGGGCACCTTTGCTTACCAGCGCATGCCTTTCGGTCTTTCCAATGCTGGAGCGACGTTCCAAAGAGCGATGGACTTGGCTTTTGGAGAACTGCTCAACCGCGTCATTGTGATATACTTGGATGATATGACGGTTTTCTCCCACAGGAGGGAGGAGCACGGTGCGCATCTCCGACAGGTATTTGAAAAGTGCCGGGAGTTCGGGATATCAATAAACCCAAAAAAATCAATTTTTGCGGTTAAAGAAGGTAAACTCCTAGGCCACCTGATATCGGAAAAGGGTCTTGCTATCGACCCCGCTAGGGCCGAAGCCCTGCTCAAGCTGCCTCTGCCGGCCAATAAGAAGGGCCTCCAATCCTTCTTTGGGCAAATAAATTTCGTCAGGAAGTTCATCTCTGATTTTGCCCAATCGGTAAAACCCATGACTCAACTCTTAAAAAAGGATGTGGAATTCCTGTGGACTGATGAGAGGAGACAGGCGTTCAGAGACATCAAACGCCGGATTGCCCAGGCTCCTGTTCTGGTTAACCCTGATTATTCCCAAGACTTCATTTTGTATGCGGTCGGGGAACCAGAAAGCTATGCGGCCGTGCTCACTCAGAAGAATAAAGAGGGACGAACGGCCTATAGCATTCCTCAGCCAGGTGATACTCCCGCATGAGGAAAAGCACAGTTTTATTGAAAGTCAAGTGCATGCGGTGATGCGAGCGCTACAGAAGTTCCGGCATTTCGTCTCACAAAGCAAGACAATAGTGTACGTTGTGCACCCGGATGTTCGGACCTTCATCAGTCAAGGCGAGCTCGGTAATAGAAGGGCAGGCTGGATTTCAAAGATCCAAGGGTTTGATATAGATGTCCGGCCCACAAAGCTAGTCCGTGGCCGGGCTCTATGCCTAGAGCTTGCCAGGAGTGTCACGGCTGAAGTAACAACTTGTCAATGGGAAGATTCACTACCACAGTGTAATTTGGCGAATCAGTCAGCAGACGACAAAGATTGGACTGAAGACCTGGTAGAGTACTTCAGCACAGGACAGTGCCCTCCTGGCCTTGATTCTTCGCAGAGAAGGCGTTTCAGGCTTCAAGCCTGCAGATTTGTTTTGTTACCCGAGGGGTTGTTCCACCGAAATATAGACGGCGTCCTCCTGAGATGTGTCAGGGGGACAGAAAAACAAAAAATCCTGGATGAATTCCATTTCGGAATGTCCGGGGGCCATTTCGCTGGAAGGCCAATGGCTTTGAAAATAATAAGGGCGGGCTATTATTGGCCCACCATTTTCTCAGACTCCTTCAGTGTAAGCCGAAAATGTGATAAGTGCCAGAGATATGTTGGCCGCATCAGGAATGCTCCGTTGCCTCTGCACCCGATTCAGGTCGAGGCCCCATTTCAGCAATGGGGTTTAGACTTCATTGGGATAATTGAGCCTAACTCTTCAGCAGGGCACAAATATATCCTGACCGCTACTGATTATTTCACCCGGTGGTCGGAAGCGGTGCCAACCAAGCGGGCAAATCAGGATGTGGTTATCGCCTTCCTGGAGGGACTCATAACCCGTTTCGGAATACCGGACGCCGTAGTGACAGACAATGGCTCTCATTTCATTGGGGCCAAGATGTGTGCGTTCGCTAGCAAGTATGGTATTTATATGAAGACTTCATCGAATTATTACCCGCAGGGTAATGGCTTGGCGGAATCTACTAATAAAAACTTGCTCCGGATCCTCAAGAAGACGCTGGAAGACAATAAGCGGACTTGGCACTTGCACTTGGATTTTGCGCTATGGGCTGACCGAATTTCTATCAAGAAGTCCATAAAGACATCCCCGTACTCCTTAGTGTACGGGAAGGAAGCAGTGCTTCCTGCGCATATTGAGTTGTCGGCGCTACAGTCTCTTCGATCTTTGGACGGCGAAGGCGAGGAATTTGATCCGGTCAGCATCAGAATCGCCCAACTATTGCAGTTGGAAGAGGAAAGGGAGAAAGCCTATGAGGCTTTTATGAGGCATGCAGTGGCCACAAAAAAATGGTTTGGCAAAGGGACCTCCAACCGCACTTTTCAGATCGGAGACTTAGTGCTAAAATGGAATGAGAAAAAGTCCAAGCCGGGCAATCACGATAAGTTTGATGCGTTTTGGGAAGGTCCGTTTCAAATCTCCCGGGTTCACCCGGTAAACTCTTTCACACTGCAAGACTTGAATGGGTTTGCTTTGCCATTATCAGTTAATGGCGTACACCTGAAGGCGTACTACCAGTGAGGGGTGGTGCGAGATTTTCCTGTATAGTTGTATATACTCTCTGCTTTTTCCCTTATGCATTCTAGTTTTCTTGTACAGTTGTAAGGGCGTCCCTTCGCTCCTCCCCGTGCTGATAGAATCGCAGTTTTCAGGGCCAGGGCCCTAGGCAGTAGAAATAGGCCGATGGGTGCACTCTTTTTATTTTTGGTTGGTTCAAGTTAAGTTGTGCAGCAGGGCGAGTAATGGTTCATAGCAGGCTAAGCAGGATCCCGTCGCAAGGAACATCCAGCAGCGCAGATGATGGTTCCGTGGCCGTGCACCCCAGAATGGATGCACTCAGGCCGTGCACCCAACTTTGGGCGCACTCTAGCCGTGCGCCCAAGTCTGGGTGCACTCAGGCCGTGCGCCTCGGATTGGGCGCACTCAGCCGTGTGCCCAAGTCTGGGCACACTTATGCCGTGCGTCCTAGTCTGGGCACACTCAAGCTGTGCGCTCCAGATTGGGCTCAGTCAGGCTGTGCGCCCAGGTCTGGGCGTAGTCAGGCTGTGCGCCCCAGATTGGGCGTTCGCCCAGGCTCAAGGTCAAATGGAGAAACCCCCCGGAGGGTTGGCTTAAGTTGAACTTTGATGGCGTTGCTCGTGGCAACCCGGGGCCTGCAGCTGCAGGAGGGGTGGTCAGAGATCACAGGGGGAGGATTGTCCTCACCTTCTGCGAGAACCTGGGTATCCAATCTAATCACAGTGCGGAGGCTAAGGGTGTTCTCAGAGGGCTTCAACTCCTCTCAGAGGATCCCTCGCCCTTTGGTCATCGAAGGTGACTCTCTGAATATCATAAGGTATCTGTTGAATGGCAAAGATCCTTCATGGAAAGTTTTCAATATTGTCTCTGAGGCAAGGATCCTCCTATTTAGACGGACCGATGCCTAAATCAATCACAGCTACCGGGAGGGTAACAGGCTGGTAGATTACATGGCTAATAAAGGTCTTTTGACCTCTGTGTTGGTAGTATGGAGGTCGTCCTTTTCGGATGAGCTGGAGAAGATGGCCAGATCAGAGTTTCCTCATGAAGACACATAAGCATAAAGGGAAGGCGCTCGGAGGTGGCGCATCCTCTCGGCCACCAATTCTCTGATCAAGATGCTGGCCAGGATCAAGGAGCAGAACGTTAAGGATGACTAGGAGGATCCGTAGTAGCGGAGGATCCGGGGCTGCCTTCCTTGTGGTTTTTTCTTGTTTTTCCCATGGTTTTCTGTTGCTTCCGTTTTAGTTTGCTTCAGATTGGTTTTTGTCTGCCGATCCTCTCACGGAGAGGCCCCTTTGTAAGCCTTGTGGGCAATTTTGAATCAGGTTTAGTTAGATTTTGCAAGTCTGTTCGATCCTAGCCCTTGAGGCTTGTAAGAACAGAATGGGCTCGGCCCTGTTTTTGTACGTAAGGTTTTGGGATCCTTTATAAAAACCCACTGTTAATACAATCAATCTACCAAAAAAAAAAA
>JAQPPZ010009617.1:0-25186 GCA_028583015.1 Wollemia nobilis | reverse complement strand
AATTGGGGTATACTTATGCATTATCTAATATATTCATTTGCACACATAGGGATTATGAATAGCTTGGTATTTCATAGAAAAAACTTTATCTTTCAAAATTTTAGTAAAGTTATTATACAACTTTTGATAAGTCAACTAGGGTGTTTGAGTCTCATGGAAAGCCTCAAAATTTGCAAATAGCAAAAACTCATTTGAATCAATCAATTATCATATTTCTATAAGAGTTTATTTGTTAAGGGGTGTTCATAACATAGGTTAGATACCAGATGGATATCAACAATGATATTTAAATGGCCACTGACTATATTGTGCATATCTTTTAACTTACAAAAGCTTATGAATAGAAAAAATACATCATTTCATCTCACATATGGTGTCATACATTATATTGTTAACTCATACTACATTCATTCCTTATGTTTTAAGTGATTAAAGCATACAGGTTCATTTACATTAGATCATCATCATGTAAATAATGCATTACATACATTGCATTCATCATACCATAAATTAAATGCATACAAGTAAATCAAATTAAACATGCATTTAACATCAAACAATGCATCCACATATGCATATATCATAGTAGTCCATCTACATATCTAGATCACAACATCTAGTCATACATCCATCATCTAGCTAGAGCATGTCATCCATACATCACATCTCATAAACATAAAGAAAATAAATATACACATATAATGAGTCTTATAAAATATCTGATCATATATATATTTGTCTCAAAAAGTACATAAGTATACCAAAAATACTCTTAGGCTACAAATGTGTAGGTCCTCAGACCTTATACTCAAAATGATACAATATACCAAATGCATAATCGTGACTAGCCTTGATCCCTTGTCTGTGAGGCTCCTCCATCACCTCCACCCTCTCGATGAGTCCACCTGGAGCTGGTATCGGTGGACTTCTCAAATTTGTGCATCATGTGGTTGGGTCAAGCTAAGGACTGCCTTGTCTCCTGTGTTCGAGTCCCCTGAGTCCCTAGATCTATGGATCTCCTTGGAATTGTACCACTATGCAGCTCAAACTCTTCCTATAGGAGAGTGATGTGAGCAGCTTATAAAGCTCACTTCCTAATATGATGCTGAACCAGAACCTGTAACCTCCTTATCTCTACCTTCAGATCTAAACTTGTGGGTCCTTATACAACCGCAGTCATAGGAGTAGCTTGTGGAGTCGAGGGCTCACCTCACATGATCCTTAGTAGATCCCTCTCCTGAGTCATGTTGTCCAGCCGAGACTATGCTAGATCCCACTCAAGCATTATCTTCTCTAAAGCTATAGTGGCACTCTCAATATATGCTAGGTGAATAGTCCTCTTCTCTTGGTATCCGCACCATTGCTCTTGTCCCTATGCTAGTTGATCTTGAGCTACCCTCAAATATGCTTGTAAAGTGGTAATGGAGGTATTCCTCCCTAAAATTTACATCTAAGCAGTCCCCATTTGTGATTGTAAGCTAACCACATGGACTCTGAGTTGTGTGACCTCATCGTCTAGATCCTCCTTGCCCTCCTCCTTAGCTTGGGGTCCCTCCTCGATGGTTTTACCCTCGCCCCATCCACCCTCCATACATTGGCGGACTCGTCACCCATATGGATCTACAATAGTGGCCTCTACTCCTGTTGCTCCATCATCATCTCTACCTAGTGAACCCCCACCCTGCCATATCTTGGTCATCCATCAAGCATCATAGTCAACTATGGTCCCTGTATTTGCTAATCCTGAGTCCTACCAGTCATCATCCTCCTCATCTAGTGGAGTCATAGTAGGCCAAGTCAAATCCCTATCCACATTAATACGATGGTAGATGGTAGACAATGGAGGAATGTCCTGGTAGATCCCAAACTGCCTAGTGACACACGAGAAGTGGAAAAAATCATGCATATTGGGCTTGTGCTCGATGAGATACCTATCTCATATCACCTACCTTAGGTACCTATTGACTTCCTACCATGCAGATGTTGAGCAAGGTGCAGCGACAATATTGCCATTATTGTCAACACACCCATATGGATAGGTTGATGCAGTGGAAAGTTTTTCGAAGGTTTTTTAGAGTATGTACAATGGTTTTCAATGCTTATGAGAATTTTTGTGATGTTCAGGTGAAGTTGTTACAGGTTGTTCGTGCAAATTTGCAAAAGTTGCAAAAATTGTCAAGAAGTTGTCAAAGTAGCAAAAATGGAAGTTGTCAAAGTGGCAAAATGTCAACGGAATATGTTGGACAACCCAAGATACTATTTGGAGTTTTTTTATCATTAGAAAGTGTGGTTGTAGTGTTGGAATGACCGGTTACTTCGCCAATTCATTGTTGGTCATGAAACTGCAGCTGTAAAATCTACATCGAAGGTCCCTTTACAGGAGGAATATTAAGAAATCCATGAGGAATTGGACCTCAAATGTTTTATTGGAGGTATCTGGATATACTAAAAGCTTAAGTTTTAAATTTTAGCCCAAACAGAGTCCGAAGGAAGAAACGGTGAGCGCTGCAAAATGGCTCTAGAGAACATTTTGCAATTTATGTGACGTGTAAAATCAGCGTCAGAGGCCACTTTGTCGGAGGTATATTAAGCAATATGTGAGGAATCAAACTTTGAAATTTTTATGGGAGGTATTTTGATATACAAAGAGCTTATTTTTAAATTTCAGCTCAAACAGAGACCCCAGGAATAAACGGTAGCAATTTTAAAATGCCTCCGTTGCACTTTTTCCAGTTTTGGGCAGCCAAGTGCTTTTGTGCTCGAATACTCAAATTCATATTTTTTTTGTTGCCGAATGTGCCATTTACTTGTTTTTTCACATATAGCTCATCTAATTGAACATATTTTCTTTTTGGTAGGAATAATTTTGAGTCCTCCAAGTGTGAGAACGAGTAATGTGCACAACACTTTGTTCGTGAACTGTTTGACAAAATGCCTCTCCAAAATAAAAGTGAAATTTAAAAAGGTCATAACTTTTGATCTGTAACTCCTTTTGAGTTTTTTATTTTTCCAACTCATGTGGAATTTTAAAATATAGAAGAATGTTATGTCTCCCAAGGGAGACATTATTTAATGCTGAAACGGTCATCTTGCAGCTCAAAATTTGTTAGGAAGTTGAAGTGCTGGAAGTTAAAGGAATTGCAAAAAGATTTTTAAAATGAGTCAATGTGAGTATAGAGAAGTGTGTGATACTGAGATTCATATCATATGATATTAGTCAGAGTGGATGTGTAGAGAGAAGCAATGAGCTAGACCACTCAGGGTCTTGGGAACGGAGATCAGATTTTCTACTATAGTTTTTGTTTTTGCCGAGTGGGTGCTTGGCGATCGAGGTTGGTGCTCCTTGCAGTTGGTGCTACTAAATTCTGGGTTGGTTGGTGTCATTCCCTACAGTTGGTGTTGCAAAAATATTATGAAGACCAAGCATTTTTGTAGCTAGATTTGTATGGGAGTCCAAACAGTCCATTGGCACAGTGGTTTTCCCACATTGGGTTTCCACTATAAATATGGTGTTATGTGATGCATGTTTGTGTGATTGCTTGTTTTGATTTGATTTCATAGTTGGATTAAATTTTTAATACACATTGATAAACCCCCCCTCTTAGTCACGCTTAGTTCTACAATTGGTATAAGAGTGAGGTTTCTGAATAGGCTTAACCGGTTAGGGTGATCTTGGAAGTGACACAATGGCAGGTGGTCAAGGGTTCTCATAAAAAAAAACACCATTGTTTGACGAAACTAATTAGGCATTTTGGAGACTCAAGATGTAGAAATATCTTTGTTCTTTGGGATACGACATTTGGGATTCAGTAGACATTGGATACACAATACCCACCACTTCTCCAACCGATGTTACTGGTAAGAAATTGTTTGAGAATGACTCAAAAGAAAAGAATGCTATCATAGTCTAAAATAGCCTAGGGATGTCTGGAATAACCTATAGATATGCAAAAATAGCAATGTGTGACTTTTGGGTGTCTACAACACCAGAGAAAGCATAAGCTAAATTGCCAATGGTAGAGGAAAAACAATGATGCCATTGCATCTATAATGCACTAGAGAAAGGAATATAGCAAATAGTTTCAAGACATACCTGGATCACCCATGATAGTTGGATTGCATGCACTTCTTGGGTGGACATCCATAATCCATTGCTCCTTCGCTCATAGTGCTCTCTCTCCACCTTGTGCTCCTTCACTCACGGTGTTCTCCCTCCTCCTCACGCTCCTTTCTCCTTCTTTTATAATTTTTCATCCCTCTCTCCTACTTTTCTCCATCCACATCTTCTCCTCCCTTCTTGGTCTACATCCCTACCTACCCACCATTACTCCTCGACCACCTCTGATAGGCGGTAGGGTGAACATACCTCCCCTCTTTTCGCAAGGTAATCACCATAAAGATCTTTTCTCTAACATCAAATGAGCTTCACGTATCTGACCCCATCGAGCCTCCAAAGGGCAACCTAGCCCATTTTATCGAGGGCTATTTTATCACACTTATGCTATATGGGTTGATCATCGGGTGAGAGGTGACTTCCTAGACACGCCATGGTAAAGACCTTATCTTGGAGCTTAAAGAATTGTATTTATATTCCCTATTTTATTTTAGGATAGGTTCTCCATTGTTTAGATGGAGTAATCATTTTATAAATTGATCACCTCTTTGCTTATTTAAATACTAATGTTATTAAATAAATCAACCTTTTATTTCAAATAACATCTAATAGCATCATTTAAATAATCAACCGCTCATTTTCAATGAGATATATATATATATATATATTTTTGGTACATTGGCGAGTTGGTTACAACCACTATTTTTAGTAACTTCCAGCATAGGGTTCAAACCATAGTTACTGCTCCTGAAAAACCTATCCATCTCATTAATTTTGACCCAACGTGAGATGAGGATTGTTGATTACACAGGGTTCATACCTTCGTTGTCGATCTGGCGCGTATTCATAGGATTCAGATCAGAGTACTTCCTATGCTAGGTTGGGCATGCCTATGAGGTAGATATTTTTGCTTTTTAAATAAAACAATAATTTATGTACACAATTCGAAAAACCCCTTATGGGGCCGCCTTGGTCTGAGAGACCACAAATAGGGGGTTCTACACCGTCAAAGTCACCCGGGAGTCACACCCGACCCTGCCCGTACCAACATTATCAATTGGATTTTGGATACCCAATTCAGATTTTTGGTAGGGTGGATATTTGAACCTGGGACCTCCCTTGGAGGATTGCCCTCTCCTCTCCAACTCACCTACAACACCTGGGTATTTACACAATAGCCTTTTGATTTTTAAATAAATCAACCATTTATTTAAAAAATATCTTTTTTTCTTTTTAAATAAATCAATCATTTATTTAAACAATATATTTTTTGCTTTTTAAATAAATCAATCATTTATTTAAACAATATCTTTTTGCTTTTAAAATAAATCAATCATTTATTTAAACAATATATTTTTGCTTTTAAAATAAATCAATCATTTATTTAACAAAGCACACATGAAGTTGTGCAGGTAAACCATTTACTCCATGCTCATCGATTATCAAGGTTAATAATGTTGAAGTAAAAAACAATCATGCAAGTGCAAAAAATAAATATGAAGTCTTTCCATCAATATAATCACCTATCTCAACCTCTAGAACTTACGATAGCTACTAGGTCGTCAGTCTGGGGCTCAAGGTGGTTAGATATTGATGATTATCCCTAACCAAATGCATACCTATATGAAGGTATCTATTTGTGTTACCTTCGAGTTGCCTTATCATCATTTCTCCTTCATCAAGTACTCTTGTCTCTAGTGGATGACTCAATTCCCTCTCATGAGTGCACCTGATCCTACATATTATTAGTATCATATCCTTCATTATCTATTTATTATTGTGAGGCTGCTTAATAGCACAAAATTGAGTATTAGCCACATTTGTTAATACATTATTTTTCCATGTTTTTATTTGAGGAATTATGAGTATGGGAAGTACGGGAAGAGCGAATAATGGATCCTAGAATTAACATGGGGTCCATGAGGGAAAACAATAAATGGAAACCACACATGCGGAAAATTCCACACTCACCACCATTGAACGATGCTCCCATGGGAGAGGATGGAACATACTCTTGGGCCATGATTCGCTCGTTTGATAGGTTGGGTCATGGTTCATGTGCTTCTACTTGGGAATTTCACCGAAAAGCTTGCTTCCCGATTTGCAAAGCTCTATGTGGGTGTTGTGCTTTATAAACCACCATAAGGACCATTATGGGATAAATATGGGATAATGGCTTAAGAATCTCGCAGTGTTTCTCAAGTTATTTTTTAATAATTTTTTTATTTGAGGAATTATGAGACTGGGTAGTATGGGAGGAGCTAATAATGGACCCTAGAATTAACATGACGCCCATGAGGAAAAACAACCAATGGAAACCATACATGGGGAAAATTCCACACTCACCACCATTGAGCGATGCTCCCACGAGAGAGGATTTAGCATATTGTTGGACCATGATTTACTCGTTTGAGGGGTTGGGTCATGGTTCGTGTGCTTCCACTTGGGCATTTAACCAAAAAGTATGCTTCCTTATTTGCAAAGCTCTATGTGGGTGTTGTACTTTATATACCACCATGAGGGCCATTGTGGGATAAATATGGAATAATGGCTCAAGACTCTCGTAGCATTGCTCAAGTTATTTTTTAATAATTTTTTTAATTGAGGAATTATGAGACTGGGCAGTAAGGAGGAGCGAATAATGGACCCTAGAATTAACATGGGGTCCATGAGGGAAAACAACCAATGAAAACCACACATGGGAAAATTCCACACTCACCACCATTGAGTGATGCTCCCATGGGAGAGGATGGAGCATATTTTTGGGTCACGATTCGCTCGTTTGAAGGGCTAGGTCATGCTTTGCGTGCTTCCACTTGGGCATTTCATCTACAAGCTTACTTACCAATTTTCAAAGCTCTATGTGGGTGTTGTGATTTATATACCACCATGAGGACCATTATGGAAAAAATATGGGATAATAGCTCAAAAATCTCGTAGCGTTGCTCAAGTTATTTTTTAAATATTTTTTATTTGAGGAATTATGAGACTAGATAGTATGGGAGGAGCAAATAATGGACCCTAGAATTAACATGGGACCCATGAGGGAAAACAACCAATGTGAGCGATGCTCCCATGGGAGAGGATGGAATTGGGGTATACTTATGCCTTATCTAATATATTCATTTGCACACATAGGTATTATGAATAGCTTGGTATTTCATAGAAAAAACTTTATATTTCAAAATTTTAGTATAGTTATTATACAAATTTTGATAAGTCAACCAGGGTGTTTGAGTCTCATCTAAAGCCTCAAAATTCCCAAATAGCAACAACTCATTTGAATCAATCAATTATCTTCTTTTTATAAGAGTTTATTTGTTAAGGGGTGTTCATAACATAGGTTAGATACCGGATGGATATCAACAATGATATTTAAATGACCACTGACTATGTTGTGCATATCTTTTAAATTACAAAAGCTTATGAATAGAAACAATACATCATTTCATCTCACATATGGATGTCTAATTGATTAATTCTTATGACAAGATATATCAATTACATTTCATGATTGTCATATACTCTATGGTGTCATACATTATATTGTTAACTCATACTACATTCATTCCTTATGTTTTAAGTGATTAAAACATACAGGTTCATTTACATTAGATCATCATCATGTAAATAATGCATTACATACATTGCATTCATCATACCATAAATTAAATTCATACAAGTAAATCAAATTAAACATGCATTTAACATCAAAAAATGCATCCACATATGCATATATCATAGTAGTCCATCTACACATCTAGATCACAATATCTAGTCATACATCCATCATCTAGCTAGAGCATGTCATCCATACATCACATCTCATAAACATAAAGAAAATAAATATACACATATAATGAGTCTTATAAAATATCTGATCATATATATATGTGTCTCAAAAAGTACATAAGTATACCAAAAATACTCTTAGGCTACAAATGTGTAGGTCCTCAGACCTTACACTCAAAATGATACAATATACCAAATGCATAATGATGACTAGCCTTGATCCCTTGTCTGTGAGGCTTCTCCATCACCTCCACCCTCTCGATGAGTCCACCTGGAGCTGGTATCAATGGACCTCTCAAATTTGTGCATCATGTGGTTGGGTCGAGCTAAGGACTGCCTTGTCTCCTGTGTTCGAGTCCCCTGAGTCCCTAGATCTATGGATCTCTTTGGAATTGTACCACTATGCAGCTCAACCTCTTCCTATAGGAGAGTGATGTGAGCAGCTTATAAATCTCACTTCCTAAGATGATGCTAAACTAGAACCTGTAACCTCCTTATCTCTACCTTCAGGTCTAAACTTGTGGGTCCTTATACAACCGCAGTCATAGGAGTAGCTTGTGGAGTCGAGGGCTCACCTCACATGATCCTTAGTAGATCCCTCTCCTGAGTCATGTTGTCCAGCGAAGACTATGCTAGATCCCACTCAAGCATTATCTGCTCTAAATCTATAGTGGCACTCTCAATCTATGCTAGGTGAATAGTCCTCTTCTCTTGGTATCCGCACCATTGCTCTTGTCCCTATGCTAGTTGATCTTGAGCTACCCTCAACTATGCTTGTAAAGTGGTAATGGAGGTATTCCTAAAATTTACATCTAAGCAGTCCCCACTTGTGATTGTAAGCTAACCACATGGACTCTGAGTTGTGTGACCTCATCTTCTGGATCCTCCTTGCCATCCTCATTAGCTTGGGGTCCCTCTTCGATGGTTTTACCCTCGCCCCATCCACCCTCCATACATTGGTGGACTCGTCACCCATATGGATCTACAGTAATGGCCTCTACTCCTGCTGCTCCATCATCATATCTACCTAGTGAACCCCCACCCTGCCATATCTTGGTCATCCATCAAGCATCATAGTCAACTATGGTCCCTGTATTTGCTAATCTTGAGTCCTACCAGTCATCATCCTCCTCATCTAGTGGAGTCATAGTAGGCCAAGTCAAATCCCTATCCACATTAATACAATGGTAGATGGTAGACAATGGAGGAATGTCCTGGTAGATCCCAAAAAGCCTAGTGACACACGAGAAGTGGAAAAAATCATGCATATTGGGCTTGTGCTCGATGAGATACCTATCTCATATCACCTACCTTAGGTACCTATTGACCTCCTACCATGCAGGTGTTGAGCAAGGTGCAGCGACGGTATTGCCATTGTTGTCAACACACCCAGATGGATAGGTTGATGCAGTGGAAAGTTGTTCGGAGGTTTTTTAGAGTATGTGCAATGGTTTTCAATGCTTATGAGAATTTTTGTGATGTTCAGGTGAAGTTTTTACAGGTTGTTTGTGCAAATTTACAAAAGTTGCAAAAAATGTCAAGAAGTTGTCAAAGTAGCAAAAATGGAAGTTTTCAAAGTGGCAAAATATCAACGAAATATGTTGGACAACCCAAGATACCATTTGGAGTTTTTTTATCATTAGAAAGTGTGGTTGTAGTGTTGGAACGACCGGTTACTTCGCCGATGCATTGTTGGTCATGAAACTGCAGCTGTAAAATCTGCATCGAAGGTCCCTTTACAGGAGGAATATTAAGAAATCCATGAGGAATTGGACCTCAAATATTTTATTGGAGGTAGCTGGATATACTAAAAGCTTAAGTTTTAAATTTTAGCCCAAACATTGTCCGGAGGAAGAAACGGTGAGCGCTGCAAAATGGCTCTAGAGCACATTTTGCAATTTATGTGACGTGTAAAATCAGCATCAGAGGCCACTTTGTCGGAGGTATATTAAGCAATATGTGAGGAATAAAACTTTGAAATTTTTATGGGAGGTATTTTGATATACAAAGAGCTTATTTTTAAATTTGAGCTCAAACAGAGACCCCAGGAATAAACGGTAGCAATTTCAAAATGCCTCCGTTGCACTTTTTCTAGTTTTGGGCAGCCAAGTGCTTTTGTGCTTGAATACTCAAATTAATATTTTTTTTGTTGTCAAATGTGCCATTTACTTGTTGTTTCACATATAGCTCATCGAATTGAACATATTTTCTTTTTGGTAGGAATAATTTTGAGGCCTCCAAGTGTGAGAACGAGTAATGTGCACAACACTTTGTTTGTGAACTATTTGACAAAATGCCTCTCCAAAATAAAAGTGAAATTTAAAAAGGTCATAACTTTTGATCTGTAACTCCTTTTGAGTTTTTTATTTTTCCAACTCATGTAGAATTTTAAAATATAGAAGAACGTTATGTCTCCCAAGGGAGACATTATTTAATGCTGAAACGGTCATCTTGCAGCTCAAAATTTGTTAGGAAGTTGAAGTGCTGGAAGTTAAAGGAATTGCAAAAAGCTTTTTAAAACGAGTCAATGTGAGTATAGAGAAGTGTGTGATACTGAGATTCATATCATATGATATTAGTCAGAGTGGATGTGTAGAGAGAAGCAATGAGCTAGACCACTCAGGGTCTTTGGAACGGAGATCAGATTTTCTACTATAGTTTTTGTTTTTGCCGAGTGGGTGCTTGGCGATCGAGGTTGGTGCTCTTTGCAGTTGGTGATACTAAATTCTGGGTTGGTTGGTGTCATTCCCTATAGTTGGTGCTTCAAAAATATTGTGAAGACCAAATTTTTTTGAGGCTAGATTTGTATGGGAGTCCAAACAGTCCATTGGCATAGTGGTTTTCCCACATTGGATTTCCACTATAAATCTGGTGTTATGTGATGCATGTTTGTGTGATTGCTTTTTTTGATTTGATTTCATAGTTGGATTAAATTTTTAATACACATTGATAAACCCCCCCTCTTAGTCACGCTTAGTTCCACAATTGGTATAAGAGCGAGGTTTCTGAATAGGCTTAACCGGCTAGGGTGATCTTGGAAGTGACATAATGGCAGGTGGTCAAGGGTTCTCATAAAAAAAAATACCATTGTTTGACGGAACTAATTACGCATTTTGGAGACTCAAGATGCAGACATATATTTGTGCTTTGGGATACGACATTTGGGATTCAGTAGACAATGGATACACAATACCCACCACTTCTCCAACCGATGTTACTGGTAAGAAATTGTTTGAGAATGACTCAAAAGCAAAGAATGCTATCATAGTCTAAAATAGCCTAGGGATGTCTGGAATAACCTATAGATATGCAGAAATAGCAATGTGTGACTTTTGGGTGTCTACAACACCATAGAAAGCATAAGCTAAATTGCCAATGGTAGAGGAAAAACAATGATGCCATTGCATCTATAATGCACCAGAGAAAGGAATATAGCAAATAGTTTCAAGACGTACCTGACTCACCCATGATAGCTGGATTGCATGCACTGCTTGGGTGGACATCCATCATCCATTTCTCCTTCTCTCACAGTGCTCTCTCTCCACCTTGTGCTCCTTCACTCATAGTGTTCTGCCCCCTCCTCATGCTCCTTTCTCCTTCTTTTATAATTTTTCATCCATCTCTCCTATTTTTCTCCATCCACATCTTCTCCTCCCTTCTTGGTCTACATCCCTACCTACCCACCATTACTCCTTGACCACCTCTTATAGGCGGTAGGGTGAACATACCTCCCCTCTTTTCCCAAGGTAATCACCATAAAGATATTTTCTCTAACATCAAATGAGCTTCACTTATCTGACCCCATCGAGCCTCCAAAGGGCAACCTAGCCCATTTTATCGAGGGCTATTTTATCACACTTATGCTATATGGGTTGATCATCGGGTGAGAGGTGACTTCCTATACACGCAATGGTAAATACCTTATCTTGGAGCTTAAAGAATTGTATTTATATTCCCTATTTTATTTTAGGACAGGTTATCCATTGTTTAGATGGAGTAATCAGTTTTATAAATTGATCACCTCTTTGCTTATTTAAATACTAATGTTATTAAATAAATCAACCTTTTATTTCAAATAACATCTAATAACATCATTTAAATAATCAACCGCTCATTTTCAATGAGATATATATATATATATATTTTTGGGTACATTGGCGAGTTGGTTACAACCACTATTTTTAGTAACTTCCAGCGTAGGGTTCAAACCATAGTGATTGCTCCTGAAAAACCTATCCATCTCATTAATTTTGACCCAACGTGAGATGAGGATTGTTGATTAAACAGGGTTCATACCTTTGTTGTCGGTCTGGCGCGTATTTAGAGGATTCAGATCAGAGTACTTCCTATGCTAGGTTGGGCATGCCTATGAGGTAGATCTTTTTGCTTTTTAAATAAAACAATAATTTATGTACACAATTCGAAAAACCCCTTGCGGGGCCGCCTTGGTATGAGAGACCACAAATAGGGGGTTCTATACCGTCAAAGTCACTCGGGAGTCCCACCCGACCCTGCCCATACCAACATTATCAATTGGATTTTGGATACCCAATTCAGCTTTTTGGTAGGGTGGATATTTGAACCTGGGACCTCCCTTGGAGGATTGCCCTCTCCTCTCCAACTCACCTACAACACCTGGGTATTTACACAATATCCTTTTGATTTTTAAATAAATCAACCATTTATTTAAAAAATATCTTTTTTTCTTTTTAAATAAATCAATCATTTATTTAAACAATATATTTTTTGCTTTTTAAATAAATCAATCATTTATTTAAACAATATCTTTTTGCTTTTAAAATAAATCAATCATTTATTTAAACAATATCTTTTTGCTTTTAAAATAAATCAATCATTTATTTAACAAAGCACACATGAAGTTGTGCAGGTAAACTATTTACTCCATGCTCATCGATTATCAAGGTTAATAATGTTGAAGTAAAATACAATCATGCAAGTGCAAAAAATAAATATGAAGTCTTTCCATCAATATAATCACCTATCTCAACCTCTAGAACTTACGATAGCTACTAGGTCGTCAGTCTGGGGCTCAAGGTGGTTAGATATTGATGATTATCCCTAACCAAATGCATACCTATATGAAGGTATCTATTTGTGTTACCTTCGAGCTGCCTTATCATCATTTCTCCTTCATCAAGTACTCTCGTCTCTGGTGGATGACTCAATTCCCTCTCATGAGTGCACCTGATCCTACATATTATTAGTATCATATCCTTCATTATCCATTTATTATTGTGAGGCTGCTTAATAGCACAAAATTGAGTATTAGCCACATTTGTTAATACATTATTTTTCCATGTTTTTATTTGAGGAATTATGAGTATGGGAAGTACGGGAGGAGCGAATAATGGACCCTAGAATTAACATGGGGCCCATGAGGGAAAACAACCAATGGAAACCACACATGGGGAAAATTCCACACTCACCACCATTGAGCGATGCTCCCATGGGAGAGGATGGAGCATATTGTTGGGCCATGATTCGCTCGTTTGAGGGGTTGGGTCATGGTTCATGTGCTTCCACTTGGGCATTTCACCCAAAAGCTTGCTTCCCAATTTGCAAAGCTCTATGTGGGTGTTGTGCTTTATATACCACCATGAGGACCATCATGGGATAAATATGGGATAATGGCTCAAGACTCTCGCAGCGTTGCTCAAGTTATTTTTTAATAATTTTTTTATTTGAGAAATTATGAGACTAGGGTAGTATGGGAGGAGCGAATAATGGACCCTAGAATTAACATGGGGCCCATGAGGGAAAACAACCAATGGAAACCACACATGGGGAAAATTCCACACTCACCACCATTGAGCGATGCTCCCACGGGAGAGGATGGAGCATATTGTTGGGCCATGATTCACTCGTTTGAGGGGTTGGGTCATGGTTCGCATGCTTCCACTTGGGCATTTCACCCAAAAGTCTGCTTCCCTATTTGCAAAGCTCTATGTGGGTGTTGTGCTTTATATACCACCATGAGGGCCATCGTGGGATAAATATGGGATAATGGCTCAAGACTCTCGTAGCGTTGCTCAAGTTATTTTTTAATAATTTTTTTATTTGAGAAATTATGAGACTAGGCAGTAAGGGAGGAGCGAATAATGGACCCTAGAATTAACATGGGGCCCATGAGGGAAAACAACCAATGGAAACCACACATGGGGAAAATTCCACACTCACCACCATTGAGCGATGCTCCCACGGGAGAGGATGGAGCATATTGTTGGGCCATGATTCGCTCGTTTGAGGGGCTGGGTCATGGTTCGCGTGCTTCCACTTGGGCATTTCACCCAAAAGCTTACTTCCCGATTTGCAAAGCTCTATGTGGGTGTTGTGCTTTATATACCACCATGAGGGCCATCATGGGATAAATATGGGATAATGGCTCAAGACTCTCGTAGCGTTGCTCAAGTTATTTTTTAAATATTTTTTATTTGAGGAATTATGAGACTAGATAGTATGGGAGGAGCAAATAATGGACCCTAGAATTAACATGGGGCCCATGAGGGAAAACAACCAATGGAAACCACACATGGGAAAATTCCACACTCACCACCATTGAGCGATGCTCCCACGGGAGAGGATGGAGCATATTGTTGGGCCATGATTCGCTCGTTTGAGGGGCTGGGTCATGGTTCGCATGCTTCCACTTGGGCATTTCACCCAAAATACTTCCCGATTTGCAAAGCTCTATGTGGGTGTTGTGCTTTATATACCACCATGAGGGCCATCGTGGGATAAATATGGGATAATGGCTCAAGACTCTCGCAATGTTGCTCAAGTTATTTTTTAATAATTTTTTATTTGAGAAATTATGAGATTGGGCAGTACGAGAGGAGCGAATAATGGACCCTAGAATTAACATGGGGCCCATGAGGGAAAACAACCAATGGAAACCACACATGGGGAAAATTCCACACTCACCACCATTGAGCGATGCTCCCATGGGAGAGGATGGAGCATATTGTTGGGCCATGATTCGCTCGTTTGAGGGGTTGGGTCATGGTTCACGTGCTTCCACTTGGGCATTTCACCCAAAATCTTGCTTCCCGATTTGCAAAGCTCTATGTGGGTGTTGTGCTTTATATACCACCATGAGGGCCATCGTGGGATAAATATGGGATAATGGCTCAAGACTCTCGCAGCGTTGCTCAAGTTATTTTTTAATAATTTTTTTATTTGAGAAATTATGAGACTAGGTAGTATGGGAGGAGCGAATAATGGACCCTAGAATTAACATGGGGCCCATGAGGGAAAACAACCAATGGAAACCACACATGGGGAAAATTCCACACTCACCACCATTGAGCGATGCTCCCACGGGAGAGGATGGAGCATATTGTTGGGCCATGATTCGCTCGTTTGAGGGGTTGGGTCATGGTTCACGTGCTTCCACTTGGGCATTTCACCCAAAATCCTGCTTCCCGATTTGCAAAGCTCTATGTGGGTGTTGTGCTTTATATACCACCATGAGGGCCATCGTGGGATAAATATGGGATAATGGCTCAAGACTCTCGCAACGTTGCTCAAGTTATTTTTTAATAATTTTTTATTTGAGAAATTATGAGACTAGGCAGTATGGGAGGAGCGAATAATGGACCCTAGAATTAACATGGGGCCCATGAGGGAAAACAACCAATGGAAACCACACATGGGGAAAATTCCACACTCACCACCATTGAGCGATGCTCCCACGGGAGAGGATGGAGCATATTGTTGGGCCATGATTCGCTCGTTTGAGGGGTTGGGTCATGGTTCGCGTGCTTCCACTTGGGCATTTCACCCAAAATCCTGCTTCCCGATTTGCAAAGCTCTATGTGGGTGTTGTGCTTTATATACCACCATGAGGGCCATCGTGGGATAAATATGGGATAATGGCTCAAGACTCTCGCAACGTTGCTCAAGTTATTTTTTAATAATTTTTTATTTGAGAAATTATGAGACTAGGCAGTATGGGAGGAGCGAATAATGGACCCTAGAATTAACATGGGGCCCATGAGGGAAAACAACCAATGGAAACCACACATGGGGAAAATTCCACACTCACCACCATTGAGCGATGCTCCCACGGGAGAGGATGGAGCATATTGTTGGGCCATGATTCACTCGTTTGAGGGGTTGGGTCATGGTTCACGTGCTTCCACTTGGGCATTTCACCCAAAAGCCTACTTCCCGATTTGCAAAGCTCTATGTGGGTGTTGTGCTTTATATACCACCATGAGGGCCATCGTGGGATAAATATGGGATAATGGCTCAAGACTCTCACAGCGTTGCTCAAGTTATTTTTTAATAATTTTTTATTTGAGAAATTATGAGACTAGGCAGTATGGGAGGAGCGAATAATGGACCCTAGAATTAACATGGGGCCCATGAGGGAAAACAACCAATGGAAACCACACATGGGGAAAATTCCACACTCACCACCATTGAGCGATGCTCCCACGGGAGAGGATGGAGCATATTGTTGGGCCATGATTCACTCGTTTGAGGGGTTGGGTCATGGTTCACGTGCTTCCACTTGGGCATTTCACCCAAAATCCTGCTTCCCAATTTGCAAAGCTCTATGTGGGTGTTGTGCTTTATATACCACCATGAGGGCCATCGTGGGATAAATGTGGGATAATGGCTCAAGACTCTCGCAACGTTGCTCAAGTTATTTTTTAATAATTTTTTATTTGAGAAATTATGAGACTGGGTAGTATGGGAGGAGCGAATAATGGACCCTAGAATTAACATGGGGCCCATGAGGGAAAACAACCAATGGAAACCACACATGGGGAAAATTCCACACTCACCACCATTGAGCGATGCTCCCATGGGAGAGGATGGAGCATATTGTTGGGCCATGATTCACTCGTTTGAGGGGTTGGGTCATGGTTCACGTGCTTCCACTTGGGCATTTCACCCAAAATCCTGCTTCCCGATTTGCAAAGCTCTATGTGGGTGTTGTGCTTTATATACCACCATGAGGGCCATCGTGGGATAAATGTGGGATAATGGCTCAAGACTCTCATAGCGTTGCTCAAGTTATTTTTTAATAATTTTTTATTTGAGAAATTATGAGACTAGGCAGTATGGGAGGAGTGAATAATGGACCCTAGAATTAACATGGGGCCCATGAGGGAAAACAACCAATGGAAACCACACATGGGGAAAATTCCACACTCACCACCATTGAGCGATGCTCCCATGGGAGAGGATGGAGCATATTGTTGGGCCATGATTCACTCGTTTGAGGGGTTGGGTCATGGTTCACATGCTTCCACTTGGGCATTTCACCCAAAAGCCTGCTTCCCGATTTGCAAAGCTCTATGTGGGTGTTGTGCTTTATATACCACCATGAGGGCCATCATGGGATAAATGTGGGATAATGGCTCAAGACTCTCGCAACGTTGCTCAAGTTATTTTTTAATAATTTTTTATTTGAGAAATTATGAGACTAGGCAGTATGGGAGGAGCGAATAATGGACCCTAGAATTAACATGGGGCCCATGAGGGAAAACAACCAATGGAAACCACACATGGGGAAAATTCCACACTCACCACCATTGAGCGATGCTCCCACGGGAGAGGATGGAGCATATTGTTGGGCCATGATTCACTCGTTTGAGGGGTTGGGTCATGGTTCACGTGCTTCCACTTGGGCATTTCACCCAAAAGCCTGCTTCCCGATTTGCAAAGCTCTATGTGGGTGTTGTGCTTTATATACCACCATGAGGGCCATCATGGGATAAATGTGGGATAATGGCTCAAGACTCTAGCAAGTTGCTCAAGTTATTTTTTAATAATTTTTTATTTGAGAAATTATGAGACTGGGTAGTATGGGAGGAGTGAATAATGGACCCTAGAATTAACATGGGGCCCATGAGGGAAAATAACCAATGGAAACCACACATGGGGAAAATTCCACACTCACCACCATTGGGGGGCCCCCCCCGGGGGGGGGGGGGGGATTTTTTTGGCCCATTATTCCCCTCTTTGGGGGGTTGGGTCATGGTTCGCGTGCTTCCACTTGGGCATTTCACCCAAAATCTTGCTTCCGATTTGCAAAGCTCTATGTGGGTGTTGTGCTTTATATACCACCATGAGGGCCATCGTGGGATAAATGTGGGATAATGGCTCAAGACTCTCATAGCGTTGCTCAAGTTATTTTTTAATAATTTTTTATTTGAGAAATTATGAGACTAGGCAGTATGAGAGGAGCGAATAATGGACCCTAGAATTAACATGGGGCCCATGAGGGAAAACAACCAATGGAAACCACACATGGGGAAAATTCCACACTCACCACCATTGAGCGATGCTCCCACGGGAGAGGATGGAGCATATTGTTGGGCCATGATTCGCTCGTTTGAGGGGCTGGGTCATGGTTCACGTGCTTCCACTTGGGCATTTCACCCAAAAGCCTGCTTCCCGATTTGCAAAGCTCTATGTGGGTGTTGTGCTTTATATACCACCATGAGGGCCATCGTGGGATAAATGTGGGATAATGGCTCAAGACTCTCGCAGCATTGCTCAAGTTATTTTTTAAATATTTTTTATTTGAGAAATTATGAGACTAGGCAGTACGGGAGGAGCGAATAATGGACCCTAGAATTAACATGGGGCCCATGAGGGAAAACAACCAATGGAAACCACACATGGGGAAAATTCCACACTCACCACCATTGAGCGATGCTCCCACGGGAGAGGATGGAGCATATTGTTGGGCCATGATTCACTCGTTTGAGGGGTTGGGTCATGGTTCACGTGCTTCCACTTGGGCATTTCACCCAAAATCCTTCCCGATTTGCAAAGCTCTATGTGGGTGTTGTGCTTTATATACCACCATGAGGGCCATCGTGGGATAAATGTGGGATAATGGCTCAAGACTCTCGCAGCGTTGCTCAAGTTATTTTTTAATAATTTTTTATTTGAGAAATTATGAGACTAGGCAGTACGGGAGGAGTGAATAATGGACCCTAGAATTAACATGGGGCCCATGAGGGAAAACAACCAATGGAAACCACACATGGGGAAAATTCCACACTCACCACCATTGAGCGATGCTCCCACGGGAGAGGATGGAGCATATTGTTGGGCCATGATTCGCTCGTTTGAGGGGCTGGGTCATGGTTCACGTGCTTCCACTTGGGCATTTCACCCAAAATCTTGCTTCCCGATTTGCAAAGCTCTATGTGGGTGTTGTGCTTTATATACCACCATGAGGGCCATCGTGGGATAAATATGGGATAATGGCTCAAGACTCTCATAGCGTTGCTCAAGTTATTTTTTAATAATTTTTTATTTGAGAAATTATGAGACTAGGCAGTATGGGAGGAGCGAATAATGGACCCTAGAATTAACATGGGGCCCATGAGGGAAAACAACCAATGGAAACCACACATGGGGAAAATTCCACACTCACCACCATTGAGCGATGCTCCCATGGGAGAGGATGGAGCATATTGTTGGGCCATGATTCGCTCGTTTGAGGGGTTGGGTCATGGTTCACGTGCTTCCACTTGGGCATTTCACCCAAAATCTTGCTTCTCGATTTGCAAAGCTCTATGTGGGTGTTGTGCTTTATATACCACCATGAGGGCCATCGTGGGATAAATGTGGGATAATGGCTCAAGACTCTCGCAGCGTTGCTCAAGTTATTTTTTAATAATTTTTTATTTGAGAAATTATGAGACTAGGCAGTATGGGAGGAGCGAATAATGGACCCTAGAATTAACATGGGGCCCATGAGGGAAAACAGCCAATGGAAACCACACATGGGGAAAATTCCACACTCACCACCATTGAGCGATGCTCCCATGGGAGAGGATGGAGCATATTGTTGGGCCATGATTCGCTCGTTTGAGGGGTTGGGTCATGGTTCACGTGCTTCCACTTGGGCATTTCACCCAAAATCCTACTTCCCGATTTGCAAAGCTCTATGTGGGTGTTGTGCTTTATATACCACCATGAGGGCCATCGTGGGATAAATGTGGGATAATGGCTCAAGACTCTCGTAGCGTTGCTCAAGTTATTTTTTAATAATTTTTTATTTGAGAAATTATGAGACTAGGTAGTATGGGAGGAGCGAATAATGGACCCTAGAATTAACATGGGGCCCATGAGGGAAAACAGCCAATGGAAACCACACATGGGGAAAATTCCACACTCACCACCATTGAGCGATGCTCCCACGGGAGAGGATGGAGCATATTGTTGGGCCATGATTCACTCGTTTGAGGGGTTGGGTCATGGTTCACATGCTTCCACTTGGGCATTTCACCCAAAATCTTACTTCCCGATTTGCAAAGCTCTATGTGGGTGTTGTGCTTTATATACCACCATGAGGGCCATCGTGGGATAAATATGGGATAATGGCTCAAGACTCTCGCAACGTTGCTCAAGTTATTTTTTAATAATTTTTTATTTGAGAAATTATGAGACTGGGCAGTAGGGAGGAGCGAATAATGGACCCTAGAATTAACATGGGGCCCATGAGGGAAAACAACCAATGGAAACCACACATGGGGAAAATTCCACACTCACCACCATTGAGCGATGCTCCCATGGGAGAGGATGGAGCATATTTTTGGGCCATGATTCGCTCGTTTGAGGGGTTGGGTCATGGTTCACGTGCTTCCACTTGGGCATTTCACCCAAAATCCTGCTTCCCAATTTGCAAAGCTCTATGTGGGTGTTGTGCTTTATATACCACCATGAGGGCCATCGTGGGATAAATGTGGGATAATGGCTCAAGACTCTCAACGTTGCTCAAGTTATTTTTTAATAATTTTTTATTTGAGAAATTATGAGACTAGGTAGTAGGGAGGAGCGAATAATGGACCCTAGAATTAACATGGGGCCCATGAGGGAAAAAACCAATGGAAACCACACATGGGGAAAATTCCACACTCACCACCATTGAGCGATGCTCCCACGGGAGAGGATGGAGCATATTGTTGGGCCATGATTCGCTCGTTTGAGGGGTGGGTCATGGTTCACGTGCTTCCACTTGGGCATTTCACCCAAAATCCTACTTCCCGATTTGCAAAGCTCTATGTGGGTGTTGTGCTTTATATACCACCATGAGGGCCATCGTGGGATAAATGTGGGATAATGGCTCAAGACTCTCGCAGCGTTGCTCAAGTTATTTTTTAATAATTTTTTATTTGAGAAATTATGAGACTAGGTAGTATGGGAGGAGCGAATAATGGACCCTAGAATTAACATGGGGCCCATGAGGGAAAACAACCAATGGAAACCACACATGGGGAAAATTCCACACTCACCACCATTGAGCGATGCTCCCATGGGAGAGGATGGAGCATATTGTTGGGCCATGATTCGCTCGTTTGAGGGGTTGGGTCATGGTTCACGTGCTTCCACTTGGGCATTTCACCCAAAAGCCTGCTTCTCGATTTGCAAAGCTCTATGTGGGTGTTGTGCTTTATATACCACCATGAGGGCCATCGTGGGATAAATGTGGGATAATGGCTCAAGACTCTCACAGCGTTGCTCAAGTTATTTTTTAATAATTTTTTATTTGAGAAATTATGAGACTAGGCAGTATGGGAGGAGCGAATAATGGACCCTAGAATTAACATGGGGCCCATGAGGGAAAACAACCAATGGAAACCACACATGGGGAAAATTCCACACTCACCACCATTGAGCGATGCTCCCACGGGAGAGGATGGAGCATATTGTTGGGCCATGATTCGCTCGTTTGAGGGGTTGGGTCATGGTTCGCGTGCTTCCACTTGGGCATTTCACCCAAAATCCTGCTTCCCGATTTGCAAAGCTCTATGTGGGTGTTGTGCTTTATATACCACCATGAGGGCCATCGTGGGATAAATGTGGGATAATGGCTCAAGACTCTCGCAACGTTGCTCAAGTTATTTTTTAATAATTTTTTATTTGAGAAATTATGAGACTGGGTAGTACGGGAGGAGCGAATAATGGACCCTAGAATTAACATGGGGCCCATGAGGGAAAACAACCAATGGAAACCACACATGGGGAAAATTCCACACTCACCACCATTGAGCGATGCTCCCACGGGAGAGGATGGAGCATATTGTTGGGCCATGATTCGCTCGTTTGAGGGGTTGGGTCATGGTTCGCGTGCTTCCACTTGGGCATTTCACCCAAAAGCCTGCTTCCCGATTTGCAAAGCTCTATGTGGGTGTTGTGCTTTATATACCACCATGAGGGCCATCGTGGGATAAATGTGGGATAATGGCTCAAGACTCTCGCAACGTTGCTCAAGTTATTTTTTAATAATTTTTTATTTGAGAAATTATGAGACTGGGCAGTACGGGAGGAGCGAATAATGGACCCTAGAATTAACATGGGGCCCATGAGGGAAAACAACCAATGGAAACCACACATGGGGAAAATTCCACACTCACCACCATTGAGCGATGCTCCCACAGGAGAGGATGGAGCATATTGTTGGGCCATGATTCACTCGTTTGAGGGGCTGGGTCATGGTTCACGTGCTTCCACTTGGGCATTTCACCCAAAATCCTGCTTCCCGATTTGCAAAGCTCTATGTGGGTGTTGTGCTTTATATACCACCATGAGGGCCATCGTGGGATAAATGTGGGATAATGGCTCAAGACTCTCACAACGTTGCTCAAGTTATTTTTTAATAATTTTTTATTTGAGAAATTATGAGACTAGGGCAATACGGGAGGAGCGAATAATGGACCCTAGAATTAACATGGGGCCCATGAGGGAAAACAACCAATGGAAACCACACATGGGGAAAATTCCACACTCACCACCATTGAGCGATGCTCCCACGGGAGAGGATGGAGCATATTGTTGGGCCATGATTCGCTCGTTTGAGGGGTTGGGTCATGGTTCGCGTGCTTCCACTTGGGCATTTCACCCAAAATCCTGCTTCCCGATTTGCAAAGCTCTATGTGGGTGTTGTGCTTTATATACCACCATGAGGGCCATCGTGGGATAAATGTGGGATAATGGCTCAAGACTCTCACAACGTTGCTCAAGTTATTTTTTAAATAATTTTTTATTTGAGAAATTATGAGACTGGGCAGTACGGGAGGAGCGAATAATGGACCCTAGAATTAACATGGGGCCCATGAGGGAAAACAACCAATGGAAACCACACATGGGGAAAATTCCACACTCACCACCATTGAGCGATGCTCCCACAGGAGAGGATGGAGCATATTGTTGGGCCATGATTCGCTCGTTTGAGGGGCTGGGTCATGGTTCGCGTGCTTCCACTTGGGCATTTCACCCAAAATCCTGCTTCCCGATTTGCAAAGCTCTATGTGGGTGTTGTGCTTTATATACCACCATGAGGGCCATCGTGGGATAAATGTGGGATAATGGCTCAAGACTCTCGCAGCGTTGCTCAAGTTATTTTTTAATAATTTTTTTATTTGAGAAATTATGAGACTAGGCAATACGGGAGGAGCGAATAATGGACCCTAGAATTAACATGGGGCCCATGAGGGAAAACAACCAATGGAAACCACACATGGGAAAAATTCCACACTCACCACCATTGAGCGATGCTCCCACGGGAGAGGATGGAGCATATTGTTGGGCCATGATTCGCTCGTTTGAGGGGTTGGGTCATGGTTCGCGTGCTTCCACTTGGGCATTTCACCCAAAAGCCTGCTTCCCAATTTGCAAAGCTCTATGTGGGTGTTGTGCTTTATATACCACCATGAGGGCCATCATGGGATAAATGTGGGATAATGGCTCAAGACTCTCACAGCGTTGCTCAAGTTATTTTTTAATAATTTTTTTATTTGAGAAATTATGAGACTGGGCAGTACGGGAGGAGCGAATAATGGACCCTAGAATTAACATGGGGCCCATGAGGGAAAACAACCAATGGAAACCACACATGGGGAAAATTCCACACTCACCACCATTGAGCGATGCTCCCACGGGAGAGGATGGAGCATATTGTTGGGCCATGATTCGCTCGTTTGAGGGGTTGGGTCATGGTTCACGTGCTTCCACTTGGGCATTTCACCCAAAATCTTGCTTCCCGATTTGCAAAGCTCTATGTGGGTGTTGTGCTTTATATACTATATTTATTAGGAGCGCTTAAAATGATATTACAATAATAAATTCCATCTAAGGGACTTTAAGGTTGGTGATCTTGTGCTAAAACAAAACCAATAGAACTCAAACCTAACGCCACACTTGTGAGATAAATTTACGGCTAACTAGTTAGGTCCATCTATCATCTCAAATCAGATTGGAACTGGAACATATCACTTGACATCGCTTGAAGTTTTTAAGAGCCTAAACATCTCATCATCCTTCATCTTAAGGCTTTCCATACATAATAATTGAAAAACTCAAAAATATGGAAAATTTTAAAATCCATAAAAATAAAAAATCAATAAAATATTAAAAAAAATTTCATTTCATTTTGCACTTGCATTCATGTAATTGCATTGCATTAGGCATTTCCATCCATCACACTTGCATTAGGATAGGTTGTGTTTATAATCTTACAAATGACACCACGTTTGTATTTCAATCATACATCTATGCATCATATTCCATAACCCTTGTGAGTAATGGTGTTTCTCAACACAACCCCTCCAGTTTCTATGAGGAATATACTAGGGTTTTCTATTCATTCAACCATACATAGTGGTCTTATCGGATTTAGTAGAAAGCTTGCTTTGCTTTTGTAGATGAGGTCTAGTTTTTATAGCACTTAGCATATCAAAATCCCATCACTAATCAACACATTAAAAATCCTAATTAGGGCAAGGAAGGATGAACATTACAAAGTGGTCTAGGTCACCTTAAGTGAAAGGTTTTGTTACTTGCTCATTTGTGAGGCACAATGGTCTAGGGTGTTGGTCATTGGCAAAAGGAAAAGTTCCCCCTATCCAGAAATACCTTTCTTACAAAAGAAGCAAAATTCCAAAATCAAATCAAATCCCTTGATCAAAACAAAAGAAAAAACAAAATACAAAATAAACAGTGATTCTTATCACTATACATGAGCAAGTATCCCAATAAAATTGAAGAAAAAAGTGGGTGAAGAGCTTGAATCCTTGGAATGATCAATATTCGAAAGCCATAGAGTGATCCCCAATATAGCAATGGGTTGAATAAATCTCGTCTGACATTGGGGTAGGTCCAAGCAATTTACAAATGAGCTAGTTTTAGGTGGCCTGTATTGCCTAGTGGTCTAGTTTAACTAAGTCCAAACCTAGGATCAGGTGGACATTGGAGGATCCCCAATACAACAATGGGCTGAATGAATCC
>JAQPPZ010009616.1:0-29878 GCA_028583015.1 Wollemia nobilis | reverse complement strand
TCTATCTACTCTTAAATATATATACTAATTCTAATTTGTATAGAAGGATTGCTTGAGTATACTAGATTATAAAAGAATTGAATATAAATAATTTCAGCATAGTAGCGTGGACAATAACTAAAGAATATAAAAATGAAATATTATCTCTCACTCTTATTAGAGGTCATGGTTGGGATGGGATACTTAACATTGAGCGTCCGTCATAGGGGTTTCTCACACTAAACTCAATACAAAATTAAAAATATTATAAATATAAATGAAGAAGATGAAAAATGGAAATTTATAAATATAAAGAGAGAAAAAAAGCATATCCTATATACATATGCTCAATTTAAAAAGATAATATTTTTAATGGGTTATATAATATTAAGATTCAGTTTATTTTTAATACATTTTAATTATATATTGTTAGTGTAACAGTAATTTTTAAATACACACGAAATCAATAACACATAAACCTTAGCCTACTAGGTTAGTAGAAATCAACAGACCCCTAACCCTCTAGGGTATTAGATAAGGTTAACATAACCTTAACCCTTTAAAACATCAGGCTAGGATAGCCAGCAGGAAAACATTCAATCACTACCATCCAACCTATTCCTTCTTAGGTATACCATATTTTGAGTCTTAAACTTCCCCTACCACTATAAACCCTAGCTCATTAGGTTAGATAAAGTCAACAAGACCCCAACTTTATAGGGCATCGGATTGGGAAGCCAACCAATAAACACTCAACCATGGTTTGAACCTTAGACTTTCCCTGTCCTTATAAATCTTAACCCGCTAAGTTAGATAAAGTCATCAAGACCCAGACCCTCTAGAGCATCAGTTTGAAAAATCAACCAACAACCACTCAACCCTTACTATCCAACCTATTCTTTTTTTGAGTATCTCAAGAAGCCTTATTCATTGTGTTGTCCTTATCCAATTTGTTATTGTAATAGTTTAGCCATTATATTATATAGAATATGATAAGTATTGAAACTTTATTCTTTTATAAACATCAAGACTTTAATATAAAAAATATTTAAAACTAAATAAAAATAAGGAAAAATAACTTAAATAAATAGTGATATTTAACTGTCAATTTTATACAGGGTAAAGGTATTAAATCGTCCAATTTTACATTAAATGTTTACCAACTTAAAATTAACAAATTCCAATCCCAAGTTCTCCACATATATTAATTCCACACTTCTTCCTCGTATAAATGACACCGTATAGTAAATCTCAACCGGTAATAAATGTGTAACAATCCAAGCTCAAGAGAAAATTTCCTCGAAATGTGTAACAATCAAAATTAAACTAAAATTTCCTCTAAATCAAGAATTTATCGCTTCCTATTCTACCTCCTTTCTCAGTGGGCCGTCACGACAGTCATATCAGTCGATTTTTCCACGGCCGCTATGAGAATAAACACGTCCTTATAATGCCCATCTCCATCCACTGCAATCACTCTCACATTCAATAGCAGCACGGCTACTCAAATTTAGAACAAAAGAAAACAAATCTGCTGCCCTTCGTTTAAAAGATTCTCCATCACGCATTCCAACTCGACATCATCACCACACTGTAAAACAAAACAGGATTGGGTAAATTCCATTTTGGCGCATTTACGGATCCATTTGCAAAAGCCCTACATGGAATCTTGTTACCTAGGCCTGTTCATCCAGAATGATCAGGCGGACATCAAAGCACGAATGGATGTCGCAGAAGCATTTGTCTTTTAAAAAATCTCATCCATCTCCCTACCTTACCTTTTCTCCCTTCTTTATAATTCCCTTATAAAACTAAAACAATTGAAGAGAAGAGATTGAAGGTTTCCTCAAGGAAAAGAATGGAGCCGTCCAAGGAGGGGGAGAAGAAAATGGGTTTGATGTATTGGGTGCTGTTGTTGCTGAGCTGTCTGGCCTTATCGATTGGTGCTATAGCTGGACCCCTGTTACTGAAGTTCTACTTCCTCCACGGCGGCCAGAGGCGATGGCTTTCGGCTTGGCTGCAGACGGCAGGGTTTCCCATTCTGATTCTCCCCCTTTGTCTCGCTTACAGAAGGCGCCCCGATCCGGAGAGCCACGTCACCCCGCAGCTCTGTCTCGCCAGCCTGGCGCTCGGCCTCCTCACGGGGGCTGACGACTTCCTGTACGCGTGGGGGGTCGACTACCTCCCGGTCTCCACGTCGTCGCTGCTCATCTCCAGTCAGCTCGCCTTCAACGCGGTGTTCGCCTTCTTCATCGTACGGCAGAAATTCAGTCCCTACTCCATCAACGCCGTCGTCCTGCTCAGCCTCGGGTCCGCGCTGCTGGCCTTCCACACCAGCGGCGACAGGCCCAAGCACGTAACGAACGGGCGGTACGTTGTAGGGTTTCTGGTCACGATCGCCTGCTCCTCAGTGTATGGCCTGATACTGCCCCTGATCGAGCTGATGTACAAGCGAACCACGCGGAGGATAACCTACACCTTGGTCATGGAGGTGCAGGTCATCATGTCGTTCGCCGCCACGGCGTTCTGTACGGTGGGCATGGTGGTGAACAAGGACTTCCAGGCGATTCGGAGGGAGGCCGAGGCGTCCGATGTGGGCGAGGTCGGTTATTACATGGGGCTCGTGTGGAACGCCATCTGCTGGCAGCTCTTCTTCATCGGCGTCTTCGGCGTCACCTCGTTGTCCAATTCTCTGTTGAGTGGTATCCTCATCGCGTTATTTCCGTGCGGTCTGGGGTGTTTTGCAGTTTGGGGGGGTGGTGTTGTCCCTCTGGGTTTTCTTGTTTTTGGCTCGTTTACGACTCTCTCATCTTGTGTCTTCTTTAAACCTTGCTTGTTTTTTTTCTTCTTTTAATTTTTCTAAAGGAAAAAATTTCAATGAAAATTGATGTGGGTATAAATAGCCTGTGGCGGAAAAAAGGTGTTTTTTATTGAGTAAATACTTTTCACATATATTTGTTGTAGGGATTGAACTCGATCACATCACTGATAATGCAAGTGGCATCTTTGACGGCAGACCACACGCAGATTAAGGGTTTTGTTTTAGGTTTAGATTCGATCACATCACTGATAATACAAGTGGCATCTTTGACGGCAGACCACACGCAGATTAAGGGTTTTGTTTTAGGTTTAGACGCGACGTCATGTCGATTCACCTAGAGCTATTTTCATTTAAGTTTGTGTATGTATGACTCGCCAAGCTAATTCATTTCGCACAGAACACATTTTAGAAGAGATTAACATTACTGTAGCAAGGAACTGATTGATTGAGCTCGTAGCCAATGCAGTGTTTTGCAAGGAGTTTCATTTAGTGAATTTGTCGGTTTGTGTAACAACGAGGGCCGTGCTTAAATGCATCAGATTGTATTTTAAAAAATTTAAATTGAAACGGGTTTACTTGGTCAATGAAAATTAAATTACTTATATTAGTTTATGCTGATATATAATACGTGTTTGGGTTAAAAATAAAAAAAAATTGCATATGAATGTATATATAATACGTGCTTGGGTCCAACAAAAAAATTTGTGGGTGTAGTATAAATTGAATTACTTTTTAAAAAGTAATTATTATTTTAAATATATAGAGTTGTTTACATTTACATTAATTTTTAGTAATTTTTGTTCAAATTAAAGGGGCTGTTTTTAACAAGCTTATATCACCTTGATCACCTTGTTATTGTTGATCCGGTGTGAAAGGTAACACTAATCACTCGAGATTCTTACCATCGTTGTCGATCTAACATACACTTAAAGGATTCAAATTAGACTATTACCTTTGCAACATGCATGCCCTCAAGGTTTGAGCCTAGATCTTTACAACTACCAATCCACCTAGACCTTGGTGGCACCTTAAAAAATATTAATTAGAACCTGAGTTTCCTCAAGACAAATGAACAATATAAATAGTTGAGATAATACCGTTTGATACATGGGTTCATGTTATAACATTGATATTATTTTGAATTTAGTAATTATTTAAAAGTAGTTTAACATTTCTATCATTATGTTGTAACAATAATGATTTAGATTTAAAAAAATTATAATTTTATTTAAATTATTTTCTAAACATATAATAGTTGTATATTTTTTGGATGAAAAAGCCATTATATTAATAAAATAATGTTTAATCATACAAAAAAGGGTGGGTGGGATTAGCACACCCCGTAAACCAATACATTAACCATTGTGGTTAAGAGTATACAAGAGTGTCAGAAACAACCCACAAACTGCCAATAACAACTGCCAAAACAATATTAAATATGCATTCGAAAAGAAAGAAGCCGAGAAATTACTGCCACCTGGAAGGGGAAGGAAGATGCACATGACTCATAATGCAGGGTGCATTCCCCCAATGATCCATGAGGGTACGCAAGTACTGCAGCTCCACCTATACTTTTTTAACCTGTACTTGAATCTGTAACCAACAATCAAAGAATATATCATATTTATCAGCAACAGAGAAGACATGTCCGACATCTTGCTGAGAAAAAATAGCTCTATTCCGGGACTTCCATAGATAAAACAAGGTACCAATTCTAAAAATATTCCAAACAACATCCAAGTTGAAGGAAAAAGCAATAGGGTCACCCAAAATAGCATGCACCCAAGTAAAATCCTCCTGCATAAAAGGTCTAAAAATTTCAAGAAGCCACTCCCAAGCTGACTGAGCCCGATCACAAGACCAAAAAACATGCAGTAAATCTTCCGCTTGTCCACAAACCGGGCAAATGAGATTATGAACACCCAGATGCTTGAGCCTACTGCCAACAGGTAACCCTTGATGTAAGAGACTCCAAGCAAAAAAACTCTGTTTAGGTTCAATATAAGTAGCCCAAGCAATCCGAAACCTCTTATTCCATTGGGAGGGAAGAGAGACTAAATTCCATCTCAGAGTGAGCTTATCAACCATTGGAACTTGTGGGGTGAGCCATTTGTAACCAAGATGAGCTTTATATTGCAAAACAGGAAGCTCCCCAGGCCAACACCAATCTGACCACCAGGGTTTTTGAAAATGCTTATGTAGTTTGCTCCAAATAGAAAATGGAATACTATCAATAACCACCTCATAAGTGTCTCTATCACCAGGATTTAAATTGTGAATTTGACGAAAACTTTCCCAGGGTATCCAACACCTGGCATGTCGGGAGAAGAAATAAAAAATGGAAGCAATACCACGCTTATAGAACCTCTGCGCTCTGACCCACTGCACCAGAGCTAAGGGAGAACCTTGCCAAGTGATAACAGGAGACCACCAAATATTCATGGAAGACAAAGAGGCACCTGCTTTGCGAAAACTCCCTTTCCAACTAAGCCAGGGTTTGAAGGCCTCCCAGGCTTTCCAAATACTCTGAATGACAAAAGAACCTTTAACTTTAATAGGGACAGGGGCAGTAAGAATGGATTGCAATCCCACCCCTTTCCAAATTTTCTTCCCCTGAAGCAAACCAGAAGAAATGCAATGCCTGACCAACACTTTCCAAGATTCATCCCCAATTAAATATCGGGTGATCCATTTAGCACAAAGGGCAAGACCTTGTCGGTGACAATCAAACAAACCCATGCCTCCACAATCCTTGGGCAAACAACAAATTTCCCAGGCTACCCGATGAAAACCTTGCTTGACAGAGTCTTTGGCCCACAAGAAGTCTCTCATAAGCTTATCCAGTTTTTTATAACAAGATTTGGATGGAACCCAACAAGATGAATAATAGACATGGGTAGTGGCTAAAACCTTAGAACAAATCTGAAATTTTCCTGCCAGAGAAAGTTTCTTACTAGTCCAGTAAGAAAGCTTCTTTTCCACTTTATCAATAACATACTGCCACAATTGAGCAGAGGAACCATGAAATGCAAAAGGAATTCCAAGAAATTTAAACACCTCACCTGGATGAATCCAAGTCCATTGGAATTGATGTAACCAGTGTGGCAGTTGAGATTGAGATTGCCGAAAATAGGATGTTTTTTTCCATTGTATAGAAGAACCAGAGGCTAAACAGAACACCTCTAAGCAACTAATAGCCGAGGAAAGGGATTGCTCATCTTCTTGAAGCGTTAAGAAGGAATCATCTGCAAAATGACCATTGACCAACTGACGGTCAGAATTAGGGAGAGCAATACCCTTGATTAATCCTTGATCCATCTTATGGGCCAACAAATAGCCAAAAGCCTCTGTAGCAAGAATGAAAAGAGATGGAGCAAGAGGGCACCCCTGTCTCACAGAGCGACCAAGAGAAATTGACTGAGATTGACTATTATTCAAGGTAAGAACAGCTGAAGCATCTTGAAATAACATAAGAATGGTGCTCACAAATACTGGCCCAAAACCTAGAGCCTGAAGCATGGCAGTTATGAAGTACCACTCCATCTTATCATAGGCTTTCTCAAAGTCTATCTTAATGAATAAAGCATCTTGTTCAGAATTTCTTGCCCACTCCATACCTTCCCAAACAACAAGAACATTATCAAGAATGTATCTTCCCTTAACAAAGCCAGTTTGTTCAGGTCTGACAATCAAAGGCAGAATAGATTTAAGCTTAAGCGCAAGGGCTTTAGCAATAATCTTGTAGCTCACATTAAGCAGGGTGATCGGCCTCCAATTGGTGATGAGCTCAGGATCTCCAGACTTAGGAATAAATTTAACATTGCCTTTGTTAATAATGGAACCCAGTGAACCACATTGCAGGGCTTCAAGATAAACTTTGTGGAGATCAGAACCAAGCATATCCCAAAATTCTTTATAGAATTCACATGGGAAGCCATCAAGCCCAGGTGCCTTATCATTGGCCATAAGTGACAAGGCAGTTTTTAGATCTTCCAGAGAAAGAGGAGTGTCACAAAATAACATTTGCTCAGGAGAAAGCTTGTTGGGGACAACAACGGTACAATCAACAAGAGCTTGCCTTCTAGCATCATCAAGGGGTTGAGAAGCAAAAACACCTTGATAATGTGAAACAAATACTTTGACAATGTCTGAAAGATCTGTAAATCTCTGCCCATCAACTTGAATGGCTTGAAACTGAGAATGTTGAGCAGGAGGTCTGAGGCGCTGAAAAAATTCTTTGGTCACTCTGTCCCCCACTTTGAGCCAATGCATTCGAGCACGTAATTGAGCCCCCTTGGCTTCATACAAATCAACCTTTTTTAGCTCATGCCGAATGGAAGAAACTTGGGATTGAGCAACAGAGTTGAAAGGAGAGGCTTCAAGCCTGAGACAGGCTTTGGATAGCTCACTTTGCAAGGCAGACTTAGCCTATTTTCATCGTTTTGCAACTTCAACACCCAGAGTTCGCAACACCTTAGTGGTTCATTGAATGGCAACATTCCACCATTCAATCCTTCCAGAAATACCATCAGGTCTAGGAATCAAATTCCAAATGCGGCATATATGAGCTTTCATGCTAAAGCTATGCAAAAAAGAAACATTTAGGTAAAACTGTGAAGAATGCACTCTAGGTTGAAAGTTTAACATTGCCACCGAGAATAAAATAGGTGAATGATCAGACAGTGTAGTACCAGGCAAAGTCAACACATACGGTGAAGAAGGCAAAATACGGGAGAACTAAAAGTTGTCACACTCAAAAATCATGGCTCTGTCCAATCTTACCAAAACCCTAGAAGAAGCAGCCTAAAAATTGGACCAGGTGTACCAAAGAGCCTACGGGAAGTCAGAAGGCGAGAAGCAGGAATTAGGGTCATAAAGGCGAAGCTTGTTTTTCATAAAAAACCAAGCTTCTCTTTCACCTAAACACCACCGCATCGGGACATGACTGACCTTATCAGAAGATTTCTCCACCATATTAAAATCTCCACAGAGCACCCAAGTGGCAAATGGCAGATTCATGGCAAGCCATCTCCACAACTCGCATCTGTCAGAAGCGACATTTGAGGCATACACATTAACCACCCCAAGCGGTTTTCCATAGATCTCGAGCAAAATCCAGACAACTTGATTGGATGGGTCAACACCCCAAGTCACAACATTCTTCTGTAATCGAGGCCCAAGGATAGTGACGACTCCTCCTTTTCTCGGGGAATGCTTTGTGGCAAAAGAGGTACTTCGTGGCCACAAAAAATCACATGTACACTGCAGATTGAAATCAAAAATCTTAACTTCTTGTAGACATAAAATATCGAGGCTTCCATGCATTCGAGAAACATTTGACATCTCATTTTGGACCAAATATTTTTTGACCGGGTCCGTCAGTCCTCGAACATTCCATGATAAAAAAATCATTGGGATTTGTCAGGATGCATGATCTCCATGACATCCTCTGCATCACCCAAACCTGTAAGTGAGCCAAAATAGTTGGAGGTCGCATGGAAAGCATCACTGTTTAGTTGTCGACGTTTATCATTCCGAATAGGGCTACGAGAGCGACGGACCTTCAAGGCCCGACCCTCCTCCACTGAAGAATTATCTGGAGCTGCCACCACTGAGGCCAAAGAAGGGCCCGACCAAAGAAGTTGAGACACTGGTGGAACTGGGGGTTGCATGTCAACAACCGGAGGGGCCGTATCAACAGGATTCTGAACAACTTCAGCAGAAGCTTGCATGTCTTGAGAAGGAGAAGGGGCAGGTTGTGCAGCAGAAATCGAAGCTTCTTGTTGCTTAGTACCACGAGATTTCTTGCTAGAGACAGTAGTCCATTCTTCAGTGTTTCCCCGCGAGCCATTAGCAGGAGCCGCAGGAGTGGGCGAGGGATTTGCCTTATATTTCCATTCCATCAAAGGGCACTCCCAAATTTTGTGAGCTGTAGATTGACACCGATAATAGGTATTGGGTAAATTGATATAGGCAACTCTTTGCCTTATGGATTGGTCCCCGATTTTAATATCAATAAACTCCTGCAAATCCTTAGTAAGGTCAACTTTGATACAAACCCTTCTAGTGGGTCGAGCGGAGAAATTTTTTTTTGGCTCAAGGCAAACAAACTTACCTAAGGGGGCAACTAAAGTCTGCAAAAAACCCCAAAGAGGAATAGGAAGACCAGGGAATTCAACCCACACCGGGACTTCCAGTGCAGCTTGATCACTGACTTGGAAATTTTGAGAGTAGGGTTGCAAAATCAACAGAGAATTATGGACAGTCCATGGACCCCTAGACAGAACCTTCTGTGCTTGAGCTGGATCTGAAAAGCGAAAAAGGAAATACCCTTTTGTAAGGTTTTGTACATTCTCCACTTTGACTCCATATGGGCCCCAAACTTGCTGGACCCATGAACGAATAAGGGTATCATATGGGATACGACCCAAAAAATAACCCACCAGGGTATGACTCTCAAACCATTCACAAGTTGTATGGAATTCATGCAAAGGAATAACAGCTTCAGGGACAGGGCCTTTACCTCGTGATACATTGTCAGAATGAACTTGCACGGACGCTTCCCCGGTACCATTGAGCTCTCCAGCAGACTCAGAATAAATGGAGCCGACTGCATGAGCGACAACCATTAAAAAGGGTGAATTAACACCGCCTCAAGGCGGTGTTAATGCAACAGACAGGATTTTCCCACTGAAACCCTTACGAAAAATGCACAGCCAGTCTTGCATCAAACCCTAGCAGAGCACCAAAAAAAATATTTAAAATAATCATAGTTGTATATTTAGTTTATTCTATTATGTTACCATTAAAATAAACAAAAGAGATTAAGCAATAAATTATATATATATATATATCATGTTTGATAAATTATAAACTCTTTCCTTTAGAGTTTTATTGTTTACAAACATATTCAATTCTAGTGTTAATTGAATTGTTATAGCTAGATACCTATACATTTTTCATAAAAACCACAACTATATTCACTTCATCTAGAGTAAAACCAAGTGTTTCATCTTTGAACTCAAATAATCCATTCAACCCATTCAATATCATCTTCTTTTACTTTAGCATACAAAACTTCTTATCAATTCATGTTATCATGATCTACTTTACCCACTGTTAGTTTCCTTCATTTCAAAGATATATAAATGAGTCCCATGAAACATTTTTAGAGTCCTTTGAATCACTAATTTGAATTTTCTCCTTCCAAATTATTCTTTTCAACTTTAGATATACTTACTACTTTTCCTAACCATGGAGAAGAAAATTTAACCTCATGATTGTCTATTAAACCCCTCTATTGGCTAGCCTATCTGCACATTTTCTCCCTTTCCTTAACATATGTGAAAACCTAATTTCTTCAAACTCTATACCAAGGTCTTGTATTTCCACAATGATCTCTTATATGTTCCATGGAGCCTTTGTTTTCCTCAAAATTGCATTTATTACTATTAGTGAATCACCATTCATCCATGCTTTATTCCATTTCATTTGTTTGCATATTTTTAATCCTTCTAATCCCACCCAAGCTTTAGATTCATTATTTTTCTTAAATCCACTACTAAAAGCATAATGTGACAAAATCTCACCCTTATTATTTTTTATTATTCCTCTTCCTCTTACTGATCCTGGATTTCTTTTAGTGCTCCATCAAAATTGAATTTGACCAACTCCACTTTTGGAGATTTCCACTTTATATTATTTTCCTTCCTTTTGTTTCTCCTATACCCAACATCATAATTCCATTTGATGACTTGACTCCATCTATTAAGGATCTGTACTTCAAGATTAGAGATTGGGTGAGTTGATAGGGTTGGTTTAGACTCCTCTATGGCTAAACAAATCTTCCTTTTCATCACCTGTTTTCCTTTCCTTTAAATAATATTTTGTTCCTTTCTTGCCATACCTTTCAAAGTGTTGTATCTTTCAGTGTATCCCAAATTATATATAAAGGCTCACTTTAAAAAGTGGTTTTCTATTGCTTTAACCATTCTTCAATTCTACCATTCATCACCATGCATTTACCAAACATATTAAGAATCCATTTCCATAGTTCCTAGACTATTGAGCAATGTCCCAAGAGATGGTCTATACTCTCCTCCTCCTTTTTACATAGAACACATTGTGAGAGGCCATGAAAACCCTTTTTCATTAGGTTATCCCAAGATAAAATTTTCCTATGACCTACTAACCATACAAACATTTTAACTTTTGGAATGTTTGGGCTATCCCAAATATCTCTCCATATTCTTATGATATTCATATTTTTTTGGTGCTTTACATTATATCCACTTCTTGTTGTGTATTCTCCTGAGCTATTCAACTCCTAAATTAACTTATCCTTAACTCCCCTTAGAGTAATCATTGTTGTTATCTTTCTTCTCAACTACCTCCTAGCCACAATGTCTAGTATACTTATAAAAAAATATTCTTTTTATTTGCATCTTCCTTCCTAGTCCTTGTACATAATGTTTGAAACCCCATCACCATATTTTTCTTGAATTAATCTCATTCGTGGTTTAAAAATTGCACCTATATTGAGTGGTTTTTTATCACACCAAGTATCAAACCATATAAAACAATTTCCTCTAGTTCTCACCACCCATCTTAGAACTTTAATCACTAGATCAATTGAATTTTTTAAACCATTCCATAGTGGAAAATCATTTGGTGGTGAGAATGAAGTAAAGATTAAGCTTGGGTCATTGACTTCAATCTCCAAATTACTTTTTCCCTTTGTACTTATTATAATTCTTTTCCATTGTTTGTGATTCCCTTTGTACAATCTCCAAATTACTTTTTCCCTTAGAGTTAAGTTTGCATCCATTAGAACTCTTAAATTGAGATCTTCCTCAGTTTTATCATCGCACTTCTTGCTTTATTTCACTAAAGAGAAATTCCTTTTATCATGTACTTGACCTCAAAAATACTAGATAATATAGATTAAACATTTTTCTATTGATTTGGTATAATATAGAAGGACATATAATATGTTGGAATGGTTGGTAAGACTAATTTAATTAGTTGCACTCTTCCTTCTAACAATAACCATCTACCTTTTCAAACCGGTAGTTCATTTTGAACTTTAGTTATAAGCAAATTTTAAAATTATATTTTTATTCTTCCCTTAAATAAAGATATTCCTAGATATGGCCTTGGCAACTTTGCCTCTCCATTTGAAATAACTTGCATATTATACTTTTATTTGAAAAAAATATTATTATTACTTTTTGTAATGTTAAATATATTATAAAAATTTAATAGATAATACATTAAAAAAATTATAACTTAATCTTTTGTTATTAAAATTATAATTAAAATAAATAAAAGAGAAAAATTATACAAAACACTAAAAAGAAGTATTGAATATTTACTAAAAACACATAGAAATTTAAGCGGAACATAACTTTCTCTCATATGTGTTGATGACGTTAATAGATATATTTGATATTGTTTCCTTAAAGTTATTAAATTTTTTTATTAAATTTTTTAATATAATAATATTGTTAAAAAAAAATTTAATTAATAATTTCAATAATAAAAATTTATTAAATAATAATAATTAATTTAAAAATTAAAAAAACATATATTTTTAAAATATTTTTTATAAATTTAAAACATAATTAATGTGTTTAAAAATTAAAATGTATTTAATTTGATTTTTTTTTAATAAAAAATAAAAGTTCTGAATGCAAAAACTCAACTCAATTTAATAGTTAACTTGCATTTCTCTCCTCGTTACTACTTTAATAATGATGATTCTAGGTTTAAATGTTTTTAAATACTTAAGACGCATATATAATCTAGAAGCCTAGCCTCAACGCAAAAATCTACGGTTGGCAGATTGTTAAAACAATATGTTTTACTTGCATATTATTTCATATAAACATACATTATACATAAGCGACAAAGATTTAAGCTTATGTATATATACATCTCTAAAGATGAAAACCAATAATGTTGGACATTGAGAACACTTAATCTTAGCTTTTTCTTAAAAAAAAATAAAAATAAAAATAAAAATAGTTAATCTCGCATAAGCTTAAATGTCCAACATTCTTGGTTTTCATTGTAAATTTTTGGTAATTAATATAAAATATTTTGATAAAATATAATTTTTATAAATTTTGGATTAATGAATTACATATTTTCCATAAATAAATTAATATAATTTTAGTTTTTAAAAAAAAAGTGTTTAGTGTAAATCTAATTCATCTATTGCCTCTAAATAAACTTGAATCTAATTTATAGTTATTTAATTATATTTGAAATATAATGTATAATTTTATTTTTAAAATTTTATTTAGAAAAATTAGATGTTTTTTATTATATAAAGGTATATGTATAAATAGATATTATAAATTTAATTACATTGGATTATTAATACCAAACTTAAATTCAAACTTTAAATATATTAATTTTTGTTAAATTAATAAAAAAAAAAAAAATAAATTTAAAAAAAATTAATATTTTCATGTTGCAACTTAACATAATATTTTATCAAAATATGTATTTGCATTTGAATGTTTTTATAGGACCAGCATTTCCTTATGACTAGTTAGACCAAGTTAAAGGTGATTTAATAATTAATAAAAAATTCATTTACTTTATTAATTTTTTTTCAAAGATTACCAAAATTAAATTAGACAACTTTTAAGATCATTTTCTTTTAAATAACAAATCATAGATAATTTGTTTATAATATCAAGGGACCCATTATTGTAAATGGTTATTAGGTATATGTCCAACAATATCATGAGTACAACTAACCCTAAGCTTTCCACATTTTTGGATCAAATGTTGTTGTTAATCCTAAGTAACTACAACCTTCATAACGATGTTAGGAGACCCTCCTTAATTAGGGTTATGTAGAATATTCACAAATTGGATGAATATTAGGATTTCCAAAATTGAAATTGGTGAATATGAGAACCCTTGACGTGGGTCCATTTGCCTAAAAATTTTAGGATCAATGTTTTTATAGGATTAATTTGCCACAATATATATGCAAACATAGGCATATTTGTACTCATTGAAAATAGCTTTTCGATCTTGATCTAATAGTAATAGATAGTGGTATTAATGAAGTTGTAAGAGGATTTAATAGGCTAAAATTTGCTCCAAAAATGACTTTACTTTTTAGGACTTCAATGTAAAAATGATTGATTTGATTTTTTTTGGGATTCTCGATGATTTGCTTTGATTTCGATTAGGATTCGGGTAAAAGATCATATTAGATCATATCACAACGAATCTCACATTTCAAATTTGCCATGTGTGAGAGGGTAATATGCAAGTCATTACCACATGTTGGTGCCAAGCAACTGGTACTTTTCACCACATGGTACAAATATTTGGCCTTCAAGTGCCTTCGACTGGTTGTTAAGGATCTTCTTCAATGATCCATGATCATATCTAGCCAAAGACCATGTGACCAGGGTGAAGGCCATCTCGATATACTCAATGCACACTACATCGAGCACGTGTTCGAGGAATTCATCCTTCATCTGCCCTAGCCCAAGGATCTCGTGACACACGCAGGATTTGACCTCGCTCTCTTCTCTATGCAAATTTGGGAAGCAACATCTACTAAAATGGGTGGCCCAATACAGTGTTTCATCCCTGAAGTGAAACCATAGATCTGATGCACCAACATGATCAAAGTGATGAAATACTCCTCTATGTTTTGACAGTGCCACGTATCTGGCATGCACCCCACTTCTCTTCATGGAATCGTCCACATAAGTCTGTCATGGCCACTATGAGGCCGTTGTCCAGTGTCATGCACCTTCTTTGTCACAATGATCATAAAAAATACACAATTGGGGGCAGCGGATGTGGATAACCATGACTATTTTAGGTGTACAACAATTTGGAGTTCAGGGATGAGCCTCAGATCACTTCAGCATGTTCAAAAAAAAGTGGATGCAAGTGAGTGTTTAGCAATAGACAAAATGAAGAAAATTACCCGACCTCGTTGGTGGTTCTCAGACCATCAATGATTCCATCATGCTATGGATTTGGAAGCCACATTAAATGGTTGTGGGAAGAGTGTGAGATAACATGAAACACAATAAAAAAATACCAAAAGATGTTAGGGATCCATGCATAGCAATCGTAGCTGATATCATCAAAAATGTGGATGTTTCGTTCATCCATTCAATGTGGAATTCATGATCATCGATGATTTGAAAGGCATCGAGATCAATTTTTTGTGACCACTAAAGTCATTGTGGGCCGCCAAATGTTACCACTACTGGAATTATTGTTTCCTCGATGTTGGGGCCTCGTGTCTCTCCGGGAGATCACAGTTGTACAATAGTGAAAACAATGGCACATGGGGGAAGCTCGTTAGTCTATCGCTGGTTGTGGGTGACTAATATAAAATTGGAAATATCAATAGAAATGGTCGAAGAGATCAAGTCATCTAGCTCCTCCGTTGTTGTAGTCAACTGCACAGTGGAAGTCATCGAGTGGCAGTGTGCAAATTACATGGCAAATGACCCTTCAAATCAAGGAAGCTAGATCTGTCTCCAACCTTCAACATGGATATCTGTGTGGCTGGTATTGAATGTCAAACACAGCCAAAACATTGTCTTGGTCCAGTTTTGGACCTCACATCGTGGCCATCGAATGCAACATTGTAGGCAGAATTATTGTCTTCGTTGGGTGATTGGACATTAATTTGGATAGATATTTACACATCCATGGTAAAGATCTAGGTTTATTTTCCATTTGGCTTCCTATCTATGCTACAAGCTATGACATTCCTCAATGCCACTCGATCTTCCTTGTCATGTGCCCATTTGTCAATGGCGTCTCTAGTCTAGAAAATCACTGTCATCACCGACGTATGACCCATTAAGTAGCACTGGTTACTTTGATTTGTAGGGATGGAAAACCCGGTGTGCTGGTGGTGTTGGATACACTATGTGTTGTTATGGTCTATAGTGAGGGAGAAGGAGCTAACTTAGATCAAACAACACATAGATGATGCAAAGTTTGGTGCTCTTCATTTTAAATGAACAACCACAACTACAAATAAAAGAGATTAAATTTTGCGAAAGATGAGAGGGATGAATGCCGAAAAGAGGAGGGGGATTTTTATTAGGGAAATCTTCTCTCACAATAAAGAACTTCCTATTCTGATACCAATTGATGTGGAATAACATCAAACTGATTTGCATTAATTAGTAGGTGCTTAAATAGCACACAAAAATACATAATTAGCACATAACTAAATAAATAAGTGCTAACTGAAGCTAGCTTTCAAACAGCTAACAACTCAATCAAACATGATTTTGAATCTCATGTAACAATAATATATGCTTATTCTTGGATGTCCTCATCACTCCTCATGCATATTAGGTTGACGATTGGAGAAATATTTAGTAGTCGAAGGGTTGGAAGAAAGTAAACTTCTTTTCCTGGCAGTTCATGCACAATGGAATTCTTACTTTTGATAATCTCAAACGTAGGGGAATCATCGATCCATCTCAATGTGTTTTATGCTTCAAGAGTAATGAAACATCTGACCACTTGATGTTTGAGTGCCCATTCATGCGCCAGATATGGGAGCAATGGTTTTTATCTTATAAAATTCAAATCAATGGTGATTTGAATCAGATTAATATTTGGAAAATATGGAAGAGGGGTAGATTTAAATCTAAAGCTCTTTGTATCGGTTGGCAACTTAGATTAAACTTCATTTGGTGGCAAGTGTGGTTGGAGAGAAATAGCAAAATTTTTAAAGAAACCTTTTCATCTTTAGATGGTGTTTGACAGGTCATTTGGAGCAAAATCATAAAAACTATGGTAGTGTATGCTAAAGAGGAAACTCAGGTTGTTATAGGGACAATGGAGAAGGAAGTTGAAGTGCAAGAGGGGCAGGACAAAGCTAGTTAGAAACCACTTCCAAAAGGTTGGATTAAAATTAATACTGATAGAGCTGCAAAAGATAATCTAGGTAGAGCTGGAATTGGAATGGTTTGCAAGAATCATGTTGGGATAGTGCTCTATTGAGAATTGCAAGGTCTCGGAAGGGCCACAAACAATGAAGCATAAACCTTAGCGATCAAATATATTTCTATTTAGGCAATAAAACAAGGTTATAGGAGGGTAATCCTAGAATTAGATTCACAAATATTGGTAGGAGCTCTAGATTGCATGAGGAACTTTGCTTTGAAGACATAGAGGTTGAGGATTCTTGTCACTCAAATTAAGGAATTGTGAAGGCAAATAGATGATGTGATTCCAGTTTATGTGAGTAGAGATCTAAATAAAGTGGTAAACTTCCTGGCTAAGATGGGTACTGAGAAGGAGGTAAGGATTCAATGGCACAGTGACATGGCTATTGAGGATGAGATGATTAGGCAAGTTGGTGAGAAAATCCAATGTTTAACTAATTTGGAAAACCATTGTAGAAATATGGTTTAAGAGATTTGGCTCCGATGAAGATCTTCTTTTACAGTTGTAAACAGGTGGACAACTATTGTAGGAATATGGTTTAGGAGATTTGGCTCTAATGCAAATCTTCTTTTAATGTTGTAAACATGTATTCTCTTTAACTAAGGCTAGAAAGAATCTCATCCCAACTTATAAATAATTTTTGTTTAAATATAATTTTTTCAAAAAAAATTAAAAAATATATAAGATTAAAATCAACTTTATGTTAAATCTTAACAATAGCATGTAAAAACTAAACACGGACATCTAAATATTGATCTCTTACTTCTTTCTTGTCATACGTTAACATTGAAATACGAATTAAAATGACGTACCCGTGTCTTTTCCAAAATCTCATCAATGTCCCCCACCTCACCTTTGTCTGGTCTTTATAATTCCCTTATAATACTCAAATAATTGTAGACAAGTGATTTAAGGTTTCCCCGAGGAAAAGAATGGAGTCCTCCAAAGAGGAAGAGAAGAAAAGGGGTATGATGTTTTGGGTGCTGTTGTTGCTGAGCTGTCTGGCCTTATCGATTGGTGCTATAGCTGGACCCCTGTTACTGAAGTTCTACTTCCTCCACGGCGGCAAGCGGCGATGGCTTTCGGCTTGGCTGCAGACGGCTGGGTTTGCCATTCTGATTCTCCCCCTTTGGCTCACCTACAGAAGGCACCCCGATCTGGAGTGCCACGTCACCTCGCAGCTCTGTCTCGCCAGCCTGGCGCTCGGCCTCCTCACGGGGGCTGATGACTTCCCGGGAACGCCATCTGCTGGCAGCTCTTCTTCATCGGCATCTTCGGCGTCATCTCGTTGTCCAATTCTCTGTTGAGTGGTATCCTCATCGCCGTCTATATTCCCGTGACGGGAGTGCTGGGCGTCGTTGTATACCACGACAAGTTTAGCGGGGAGAAGGGCATGGCGCTTGCGTTGTCCCTCTGGGGATTCGTGTCGTATTTGTATGGGGAATACAGGACCATGATGAAAGCTAAAAATGTCAAATTGAAGAAGCGGTGCGAGTCTGGGGAGCCCAGTTTTGACGACGCTCTGTAGTCTATATGTTTCTTCGTCTTCTATAAAATCCAATATGTAACTTGTTTTTAATTTTTCTTTCCTTTATAATTGAAGCGATGTGTACCATTAAGAAGAGGGAAAAAACATTTCATATGGGTATATCAAGTTCTGTGTGGACGCAGATAAATAAGTGGTTTTGTTTTAGGTTTAGACGCGATGTCATGTCGATTCACCTCGCACTTTGTCCGTTTTAAGTTGCATGTATGACGGTCGACTCCCGCCAAAGCTAATTTATTTGGCACAATAATTTCTTAAGGGATTAAAGAGTTAGTTAAGGGATATGTGTTAGGAACCTACTATTAAAAATAAACTCACTCACACAAAATACTATAAATAAACAGAAATTCATCAAATAACAGAATAACACTATGTAGAAAGTAATTGCAGAATTGAAACAATCTCACAAAATAACTCAATATTGAGCCTCTTCGAGGGGGCAACCTCCTTCAATATTTCATTAACTTGCAAAAAGATACATTCATACATGGCTCCATGTCTTTTAAAGAAAAACTTCATGCAACCCTAACCCTAAGCTCAAGAGTTGGCTTACATGCAAAATGCCACTCGAGCTAGAATCTTCTACCAAACATCGGTTACATTCTTGATAACGGTTACATGAAATGGCCCCACTTGTCTAGGTGCCTTACTTGCCACATACCATTACAAAAGTATTACAAAATAACATTATAAGGGGGTCCCCATGTTGGAAGTGGGTCATTACATAATCAAATGAGAATTACAAAAATAATGTTAGGATGGGGTCCTAACATGTCCTTCCCCTTCAAAAAGCTTTGTCCTCAAAGTTGTAGATGAGGAAACTGGTGTTGGAGTTATTGGAGAGACTCCCATGTAGCATCTTTCGGTTGTAGACCATGCCACTGAACAAGGACCTCAGTAATGGCTCGGTTGCGAAGAGTGTGCATCCTACGATCCAACAATTGTTCTGGCTCGAGCAAGATAGAACCTTCTTCATCCAATTTTGGGAGGGCAGATTGAACCTGTACCTGATTTCCCACAACCTTCTTGAGAGAGGATACATGAAAAATAGGGTGGAGCTTGGATGTCGATGGTAGGGCCAATTTGTAGGTCATGGCACCAATCCATTGTAAAACCTGGTAGGGCCCATAGTATTTGGTAGCAAGTTTCTGGCACCTACGAAGTTGGAGGGATGACTATTTGTATGGCTGCAAGTGAAGGAAGACCATATCACCAACATCAAAGCTATGCTCAGAATGATGTTGATCAACTTGTTGGTGCATCTAGTTCTGGGCCACTTCCAAATTCATCTTCAGTTGATGGAGGACTTCGACATGTTGGCTGAGTGTAGTGTCGATTGCATGGACCTTGGAGCTGCCTGGAATGTAGGAGGAGGGTGTGAATGGAGGTCATCCATAAACTACTTCAAAAGGGGTGACCTTGGTCATCGTGTGATAGGAAGTATTATACCACCACTCGACCAAGGGAAGCCACTTCACCCATTGTGTAGGATGATCAGAGGTAAAGCAATGAAGGTAGATCTCCAAATATTTGTTGATAATCTCAGTCTAGCCATCCATTTGTGGATGATAAGCTAAACTCATTTTGAGTTGAGTTCCCTACAACTTAAATAATTCTTGCCAAAAATTACTAGTGAATGTAGGGTCACGATTGGACACAATGGAGGTGGGCATGCCATGAAGGTAAAAGATAGAATCAAGGAAAATTTGGGCAATTGTGGAGGTCGTGTAAGGATGGGAGAGGGAACAAAAATGAGCATACTTTGAAAGATGATCCACTACCATAAAAATAATTGATTTGCCTCTGGACTTAGGTAACCCTTCAATAAAGTCCATGGAAATATCTGTCCAAACCTATTTGGGAATAGGTAAGGGTTGTAGAGTTCCTAGAGAATGCACCATTTTGCCTTTCATCCATTGATAGGTGTCACATGCTACCACAAAATTATGTATGTCCTTCTTCATACCTTTCCAAGAAAAGGTACACTTAATCCTTTCATATGTTTTGAGGAACCCATAATGGCCTATAGTGGGGGAAGCATGCATTTCCTTCATGAGAAGTTTCTTAAAGTGGAGACGTGTGAGGAACAACAAGGCATTGGTGGTAGCATAAATCTTGTCCATCCCAAGTGTATCCAGGACATGAGGTAGGCTCTATTTGAAGGGAGAAAACCAAAGTTTGCAAGCCTGAATCCTTAAGCACCTCCTCATGAAGAGAATTTATCCATTAGGGAATGGGTGAAGAAATGGCACATAGCATACTATGAGCCTCAAATTGGTGAGAGAGGGCATCCACCACAATGTTCTCCTTACCCTTTTTATAAGTAATATCATAATCATAGCCCATGAGCTTAGAGACCCACTTCTGTTGTTTGGGGGTGGCAACCCATTGCTCTAAGAAATATTTGAGACTTTGATGATCTGTTTTAATGGAGAAATGATGCCCAATGAGATAAGGTCACCAATGAGTGATCGCATGCAAAATGGTAAGCATTTCCTTAGCATAAGTTGATTTTCCTAGATTACGACTAGAAAGTGCTTTACTAGTGAAAGCCAAGGGGTGCCCTTCCTGCATCAACACCACACCAATACCATTGCTTGAAGCATCACTTTCAATTACAAAAGGCTTGGAAAAATTAGGCATTGCTAAGACCAAAGTGGTTGTCATAGCGTGCTTCAACTCTAGGAAAGTCTTGTTCAACTGGACCGATCCAAGTAAAAGAATCCTTTTTTAACATGGATGTTAAGGGAGCGATAATTTTTCCATAATTATAGATAAATTTGTGGTAATAGCCTGTAAGCCCCAAAAATCCATGAAGACCTTTTAGAGTGTGAGGTTTCGACCACTCTTGAACCACCTGAATCTTCCTAGGGTCAACTTTAACTCCATATTTGGTGATAATGTGTCCCAAATACTCCACTTCCATCAACCCAAAAGAACACTTGGACCGCTTAGCATAAAGTTGATGTTGTGCCAAAAGTTGTAAAGTTTGATCCACATGGGAGAGGTGCTCTTCCCAAGAGTGACTATAAACCAAAATGTCATCAAAGAAAACTAGAATGAATTTATGAAGAAATGGATGAAAAATGTTGTTCATGAGGCTTTGAAATGTGGAAGGTGCATTGGTCAAGCCAAATGGCATCACCAAGAATTCATAATGACCCTCATGAGTATGGAATGTGGTTTTGGAAATATCTTCATCCTTGAGTTTGATCTGATGGTACCTAGAGTGAAGATCTAATTTGGAGAAAAACATAGTCCCATGCAACTCATCTAATAATTCATCCACCATAGGAATAGGAAACTTATCCTTAATGGTGAGCTTATTGAGCTCATAAAAATTGATACATAATCACTAAGACCCATCTTTCTTTCGCACCAATAAGATAGGAGAAGAGTAAGGGTTGTTACTCGAGTGAATGACTCTAGCTTTTAACAATTCTTGCACTAACTTCTCTATCTCTGACTTAAGGGCATGAGGGTATCAGTATGACCTGATGTTAGGTGGTACACTACTAGGTACCAATGGAATGGCATGGTCATGGGAGCGACGTGGTGGCAAGTCTGATGGTTCGACAAAAACTACATTGTGCTTTGTCAAAACAAGTTGCAAATATTCAGGAATTTGGTCCACTTCTGAAGTAGGTGGTTGGATTGCAAATATCTATGTGATGACCCCATGAGAAGATTTTTTAACAACTTCTCCATATGGTTTGAGCTGATAATCTGAGGAGGCCCTACTTTTGAACCCCGTAGAGTGTAAGACTATCCATTCTATGAAAATTGCATCCATAGCTCTACAAAATTCCATGAGATGGTTCCCAATGTACCTAACCATTGAGCTCCCAATACAATATCACATCCCCCTAATTGTAGAGCGAACATATCGGTTTTGAGCTCATAATCCCCTATTTTCACTTTAACATTGTGACATTTACCTTTGCAAGGCAAAGTCCCTCCATTGGCCACCATAACCTCAAAGGAATTACATGTGTGTATGTAACAATTGGCCTGCTTGGCGATTCAGGGATCAATAAAGTTGTGTGTACTTCTCGAATCGATAAGGATTGTAAGACGTTGGCCTTTGAAAAAACCCACAACTTTCATGGTTTGTGGTGTAGTAATCCTGACAAGAGCATGGACAAAAATTTTTGCCTGTGGTTCTTCCTATATTTCTTCCTCATTTTGGGGTGGGTCTTCTACTGGCTCTGTTTCATCATCACTTTGGTCATTATTGATAGGATCTTCGACATCTATGAGGAACAACTTCTTTTGGGTGCACCTATGCCCTCGAACATATTTTTCATCATAATTGTAGCACAAACCTTGAGCGCATCGAGCATCCATTTCTTCTGTAGTCAAGCGTTTGTGGGGAATGATTTTATTTTCATTATGAGTTGGAAACTTGGGAGGAAATGAGGGTTTAGTTTACAAAAATTTAGATATCCTCCTTTGAGCTAAGAATTTGGATTCGACCAACCATGCCAAGCTTATAGCCTGCATCATTGTTTATGGTTTGAACATCTTGACCTCGGCCTAGAGATCATCCTTCAAGCCATTGATGAAACAACTCATAAAAAACCCTTCATTCAACCCCTTAGTTTTGTTAGCCAATTTCTCGAATTGGGTTTGGTAATCCCAAATTGTAGAGGTTTATCTCAACTTTGTCAATGCTCCTTGAAAGTCATCATACTCACTAGGGCCAAATCGAGTGAGTAATTGGGACTCAAAATCTTCCCAAGAAGGATCAAGAATGGTGTGTTGCAACCATTGGTACCATTGTAAAGCTTCTGATTCAAGATTGAAAGAAGCCATCTTGACCCAATAATATTTAGGGACATTGTGGAGTTGGAAGAATTGATCAACATGACATAACCACCCATCCGTGTCTTTCCCATTGAACTTAGGAAAGTCTAATTTAGGCATCTTGAAGGTAGTATCATGATCAAAATTAGTGTGAAAACCTTCCTTTTCCTTATGGGATCCTTTTCCTCACCTTGACTGTTTAGTATCCTAATACTCAAATACTTGTGGGCCACCTTGAAGCTTAGACTCAACCTCTAGAATTTGTTCTTGAATTTTGGTTTTGGAGGTAATGTATTCACTTCTAAAGTATTGGATGTCATCTTGTATTGCTTGATTGTCTTGGAGAATGGCACTAAGTTGTTTGGTGATGGTCTCCAACATTGAGGTGGTTTGTTCCATCTCTTTTTGGTGTCCACGAGTACCAACAACCATTTTGGTGTGATTTGAATGACTACTAGTGACTTACTAAAAATAGAAGTGTGATTTCAGGGGTTACTATTTTTAGTAATAAGTCCAAAAAAGTGCTTGGGTGCTATATATCAAAATGATCATCTCAAAAATATGGTCACAATGAGCTATATCCCACAACACTGGTTTTACTATAGTTTTGACGAGTCTACCAGTGAGCTCAATTTTCCTCTAGAGGTTGGGTTCAAAATTTGGGTACCGTGTCAACCAAAACTACCCTATTTTTTTAGACTACTAACCACTCTTGACACTGTCTTACCATATGTACTATGACCACTAACACTATTCAATCATTGACTCTAGGATTATTTGTACTATGCAATTATTGACATTATTTTATTTTTATCACTAACCACCCTGTAATTATTACTTTGTTACAGATGAATGTTACTTCCATTGTCAACGTTACTATTATTGGCATTGACTTGAATGTTACTAAAATATTTCTTGACTATCATAAACACTTGTAGACTCTGCCTTAATTTTTTGGTGCATGTAATTTTTTATGATAGGGAAGTCTCCTCCGTATGCTCAATTTTATGGGAAAAATTATAGGTTTAGTAGAACAAGAAGGCTTTGTTTTTGTAGGTTGAAATTTTGATAGAACTAGGGTATGCTAGGCAAAGGAGTATGTAATACCCATAGGCCCTCTATTATACCATAATGATGAACAATAGTGCTTGGACCAATATTTTAGGCCACTACCCAAGGAGGATTCCACACATACCCTTGAGCACACTATCTGCCTCTCTAATAGTATGAGAGGGTAATATTTTGGGATGTTGTGTCCCATGTACTATGGATAATACAAGGCCAAAAATATTCCTAATGGATAAAAGTTTGTTTAACCCTAGATGGTCTCCCGAGATACCCAAAGATACGTGGGAGCTCAATTTCATGCATGGGTGTTGTCTGAGGCTTAGGTATTGGAGCCTGATCACCCCTCACTTCACTAGATGCTTTATGGGCTATCTAGCTTAGCCAATAATGATAGCTCCTCCATGATATTTTAAAACCCCTACAACAAGGTTTCTAACCTACACAACTACTGTATAAAAGAAAGGACTATATTTTTTGTTGGTTTTTTTTTTTAAAAATAAAGGACAAGCAAAAAATGAAAAAACATAGGAAAATTATACCTAATAGTCATGATGGATGGGCAAGAACTATCATAGTTACAGCGAAACTCAGCCCTAGAAAGCGCTCTGATACCACTTGTTAGGAACCTACTATTAAAAATAAACTCACTCACACAAAATACTATAAATAAACAAAAATTCATCAAATAACAAAATAACACTATGCAGAAAGTAATTGCAGAATTAAAACAATCTCACAAAATAACTTAGTATCACGGGCCTCTTCGAGGGGGCAACCTCCTTCAATATTTCATTAACTTGCAAAAAGATACATTCGTACATGGCTCCATGTCTTTTAAAGAAAAGCTTCATGCAACCCTAACCCTAAGCTCAAGAGTTGGCTTACATGCAAAATGCCACTCGAGCTAGAATCTTCTACCAAACATCGGTTACATTCTTGATAACGGTTACATGAAATGGCCCCACTTGTCTAGGCACCTTACTTGCCACATACCATTACAAAAGTATTACAAAATAACATTATAAGGGGGTCCCCACGTTGGAAGTGGGTCATTACATAATCAAATGAGAATTACAAAAATAATGTTAGGATGGGGTCCTAACAATATGTAGTGGTATATTTTGGGTTTTTAGTAGATTTAGTTTAAATCTGGAGAAACAATACAAAATCTAGTATAAGAGATAGGGTATTTTCAAAAACTTATGGTTTACCCCAAAAAAAATTATCTATATGATATGCCATAGGTGATATATCTTTGTATTTTTATTTAAAAGACCCAAGTTCAAACCCTTGTACAAAGGACCGATCCCTTTCAAAAACCTATGCTTTATGTTAACATTTATGTTTGGGGGATATCATAGTTATATCTCTTTGGATTTTCATTTATGAGACCCAAGTTCAAACCTTAGTAAGAAGGCAATAGGAATCCTCATAAAATTTAAGTTTTTATAAGGAAAACCTGAAAAGAATAGGCCTACTCCTGTTCATTTTTTGAATGGACAAGTACCACATTTTTATAAGGAAAACCTTAAAAGAATAGGTCGGTTGATAGTGACTAAGTTTTTTTCCAATGGAGTACTCTAGCTCAATTCCATAAACGGTTAGATCCCCAAGGCTAGTCTAGAGATTATAAAAACTTTCAAAAAAAATATATTGTGGCAAGGAACTCATTAATTGAGCTCATAGCCAATGCAATGTTTTGTTTGGACATGAAGTCATTTCAAATAAAAAAAATTCTTGTTTGGGTATAAAAATGAGGACCATGTTTAAATGCATGAGCTTCGTCAATATCTTTGTCATTATCGAATGATTTATGGAGAAGCATTCTAGAGCAATTAAATGTAGCATAGATGGGGTATGGGACATGCCACCTATCTATGTCATATATGAAACATCATCACCTTCAATGACAAAATGCATATGAACGTGTTCAAAGCATCATGTAAATTGAAGAATATTGTAGGAAGGACATCTTCTAGAAGCTTTTGGCACAATGTAATCCTTGCCTAGTTCATGATTTCACACAAACTAAAGTATTTTGACACCATGGCTAGACCTGCCCTCACTTACCAAGTCCATTTGATAGATATCATACGATTAAATATTATGATAACCATGGAATATATTGCAGGGAAGAGATCAATAAGCATGTTATAACACTATTTTTTTATGCAAAGAAAGGATGGGTCCTGACATGTATGCATTCCTTCACGTGGAGATGGTTACTAGATTGCCTTTCATTATACAAGAAAATTTCCTACTTGTACCATTGAGAGAGAGTCTTCATTGGGAAAATAAGTGGAAACAAAAAACTCAACTGTATTCCATTGTCTTTTTGTACAATTTTGCATTTCCTCATGAAATCTCATCCATCATCAAGGACCCATATCTTCTAGAAATATTTGCCTATTAACATGCCTTCCTATTTGTAGTTGAGAAACCTGGAAGATAATTTCCCATTAACATGTCTTCCTATTTGTAGTTGAGAAGCCTTTGGAAGGTCATATATACCAAGCTCAAAATATAAGAAATAATTCTATGTGAAGAGGAATCACATATTACATTTCGTTTGATGCTCAAAGAATACTTTGGCCTTTAGAGAGAAGTTATACAAAGCAAGTGAAGGAGTTGAAAAACCAAGGCTCTATGTTCTATAGGAATATTTATAGTTCATGCAAGCATGGATAATTTATACTTCCTATATTTTCTAGGAGTGTAATATGTGACTTACAATTGGTACTTCCTCTATATTCCAAAGAGAATTCAATTGAGTTACAAATCTCTTCAAGAATTTATATGTGCAACTCCTTTGATTTCTTGTTGACAATTGGACTAAAATGGGATTTTATGCTAGGATACAACATTTTCCATTATTTAAGTACCACAATGATGGTTACCAAGAGAGTGCATGTTGGATGAATCTAAAAAATCTATCATTATAATAACTTCAAATATATATTTCCTTTGGAGAGGGAGTTATTTCATGGTTAATAAGATGGAATAGAGAACTTAGGAAAGCTACTGAGAAGCATAAGGAAAATTGTATAGCATGTGATAAAGACCCTTTCCATGAGGATAGTGAGGAGGAATATATATTTATTGAATTGATTCATGATTGATCCTTGTGAATAGTTGTGTGTGTCCCTATTCACAAGGGTTGTTCAATGTGGCTATAATTCTTATTGAAACTATATTTGATGTATGAAGTTGAGGTCGATGACACACTTATCAATGATTGGTTGTGTACTTAGATTATTTGATCAATGGTACTCGACACTCTTAAATATTGTGCAAGATAAGTTCAATTTGAGAAGGAAAGGAAATTTTAATTTTTCTCACTATTCAATGTGCACCTAATAATCAATATTTTGAGGATGGAATTTGGTAAGAACCAAGCAACCGAAGATCGATAATGTTGAGTTGGTAGGAGTAGTAAGGACCATCCAACTACCCTATTGATTGTATTGACAAGTGAAGGTCCATACCACACTGAAGGTGAATGGTTAAGTTTTTCTCCATTCAAAATAAGATGAAAATTAGTAAGGTCCAGTCTAATTAATTATTTGTGTTCCCTTGTCACAATTATTGTGAATGATAGTGTGTCCCTATTTGATGTTGGATAGTGTGTGTCCCTATTCAATCATGTTGTATGACCTTGGATAGTAGATTTTATCTCTATCTCTGTTTTGTGATGTGTTGTGTGCACCCTAGTCACAATTATTGTGAATAGTAGTGTATGTCCTTGTTTATAAATTTGATGTTGGATATAGTATGTGCCTCTAAACAATTATGTTGTATGGCATTGGATATGTGAGTTTGTCTTTATCCTTGGTTAAGAGTCTAGTGAGGTCATTCCCACTATTGGTTGTTGTAAATAGTTGAATGTGTCTCTATTCGTACTTTAAGTGTACTTGATAAACTTTTGAGTGTATACTAGTTCATCATATGGTAATTTGTACTATTTTTAGTATCCTTACCCATATTTGGATTATGATGTATTAAGAGGGGGAATATTAATATTTATTACATCATATGATATGATAAATCATTTTAAGGTAAAAATAGAGCAATTAGAACCACTCACATATGATTCCTATGTAAGTTGTTAGTTATTTGTTTCCACCACTTAAGGAAATCACATTGTTAGTGTAGTTGCTCTATATTGGGTAACATAATTTATATTTAAAAGGCTTTGATCAACGAAAATATATAATCTAAGCATTTTGATTTTCAATAAGCACATTTTATAGTACCTCCTACTACTACATATAAGGTATTGTAATAAAGGTTTTTTAATCATATTCATTCTTTCTCCCTAATGGGATTAAATCATCCTCATAGTATTAATTGTCCTTTCATCATCATGACTTCCATTTTTTTATTGTGTGGTTATTTTTTAATTGGCTATATGGGATTGAAACAATCCTCGTTCATGTGACATAATCACACATAGTAGTATTACAAAAACTTATTTGTTATGCATGTATCAAGAAATTTAAAGTCAACTACACATAGTAGTATTACAAAATCTTATTTGTTAAAGTCAAGGAATTTAACTAATTGAGCTAATGCCATTTTCATATGCTATGTAGTTATTTAATATTGAGACTCAAGAAATTATATTTGTTTTTACTAAGATAAATCACTCACTTGGATGGTAGTGATTACAATTTTTTCTATTACATTTTATTGATAGTTTCTATAAGTCCCAAGGGGTTATATTCCATATCTGACTAGTATTCCTTAGATTTAAGAAAATTTATTATATATCAATATTTTTTCCCCATTCCATCTCAACATACAAATGAACATTTCTAGTCTCTATGTTCAAAATCACCCATGCAACCACCTGATAAAATATACTTGGCATAGTTAAAGTGTAAGGTAAAAACATATTTTATGAAATATAAATAACTTTTATGTGATATAAATAATATTTCTTTTGAAACAATATTTTTTTATTGAAAATTTTATGAAAATTTCAAAGAAAAAATATTGGATCAAAAATACATCCACAAAATTTTCTCAATCAAAGTCCTATAATACTAATCATTAGTCACATTCTTCTAAATGAAAATAAAACCTAATACTAGCCTTTGAAATTACTAAACACCTCTATTATTTGAATGATCTGACTCTAATAGTTGCTAGCTACTAGATCCAAGTAGATTTAGACTTGTTCTCTATGATCTCCTTCATAATTTCAATATAACATTATTACCACATAACTTAGTTCAAATTATTGATAGTAGAACCTAATATCACTACCTTTCATTCTCAATACATTTCAATTATTTCTAGAAATTTGAAGCTAAAAAATATACTTGTAACACAATGTTAGAGTAAAATCAAGGAAATTAAATTGATAAGAAAATATTATCATTATGAAAATAATTATGGCATTTCAAAAACTAAACATTGCTTGAAATATACTTCCAAATAGACACAATAACCCTATCAAATTAATCATCGTAATCCAAGATATATATTTTTTATTTTAATTTGTGACTAAAAATCATTGGGTACTATTCTTTTATTCTTTGCCACATTTGTATTGTTACTATATAAGGCTAGAAAAGGTTTTTAAATGACTTGAGAGTACCATAATTTTAGGAACCATTGATAATGACACTAAAATTAGTTAATTACATTCTAGTAGGAATTTTAAGGTGGATAATGTGCTAAGAAAA
>JAQPPZ010009615.1:0-24274 GCA_028583015.1 Wollemia nobilis | reverse complement strand
ATTATTATATGAAAATTCAAAAATATGCAAAAAGCCTTCCTATTTAGACTTTTTTTCCATGCATACATGCATAGCATGTCCTCTAAAACTTGGTTTACCCTCTCCATTTGACCATTTTATTTTGGATGATATGCAAAATTGATGTGCAACTTAGTGCCCATTGCATGATGAAGAGCCCACAAAATTTTTGATATGATCACCTCAAGAAACCCATGTAGCCTAAAACTATCTTTGGAAAATTTATTTGCCACCATTGGTGCATCATCCTTGATGTTCCTTAGTATAAAGTGTGCAACCTTGGCCAATTTATCAACCACTGCTAGAATTACATTGTTTTGGTACCTAGTCTTAGGTAAACTCACAATAAAATACATAGATATTACCTACCATTTTTGCATAGGTATATCATATGGGTAGAATTTCCCTATTATATGTCGATATTTTGCCTTGAATTTATAGCATTCTAAACATCTTGTAATGAAACTAGTGATATCCTGCTTCATTCTTTTCCAATAGGTCTTTTTCATGTTTTCCCTCAGTTTAACTCTCCTAGATGAGTAGAATAGAGATAATTATATACCTCATGCATAATAAATCTCCTTAGATCACTAGTTTTGGGTATAACCACCCTATGCTTGAAGCATAAAAGCCCATGTTTTATGTTTAAGTCCTTACTTTTTTCAAGTTTCCTCATATTTTTGTGTTGAATTTTTATGTAGTGTAAGTCTTGTAACTATATTATTTTGACTTTACCCAGTAAGTCTATATGACTCTATATTAGTGCTACTATGTACCTTATCCTACTCAAGGCATCAACAACCTTATCTTATTTTGCTTTAATATACTCAATACCAAAGTCGTACTCTACTAAAAACTCTATCCATATTGTTTGTTTTGTGTTCAATATAGGTTGGGTAAAAATATACCTTAGACTTTGATGGTCTTGCCCAAAAAATAGTGTTTCCATACCTTTAATGCATGCACAACTATTTCCAATTCTAGGTCATATGTAGTATCATTTACCTCATGCTTATTGATATTTCTAGGATCATATGCTATTGTAGCCTCTTCTTGGCACAATACCCCATCTACGCCTTCTAGGGAAGCATATGTACACCTTGTAAAATTCCCAAGAGGATATAGTATCCTAAGAATTGATGTTGTAGTTAGCTTATTTTTAAATCCTCAAAGGCAGCCTCACACTTATCCATCCATTTGAAGTCCTTACCCTTTTTATGAAGTTTGGTGATAGAATAAGAAATATTTGAATAATCCTTCACAAAATGCCTAATACCAAATGAGTCTCATGAAAATTCTAAATTTAGATACGTTTTTTGGTGTTGGCCAACTCAATATAGCCTCAATTTTCTTTGGATCTATAAAAATTCCTTTTGCCAAGATGATGTGTCCCAAATACTATATCTATGAGGTATAAAATTCACACTTGGACAACTTTCCATATAGCTAGTTTTCCCTTAGGACCTCTAACACTAACTCCAAATTATGGTCATGCTCTTCTTTGTTGTGAGAATATACCAAGACAAACCTATTTAGATATTGTTTGAACACACTATTCATAAAATTCATAAAAGCTATCACTGTATTTGTGAACCCAAATGGACATATTGTAAACTTATAGTACCCATATCTGGTCTTAAAAAATTATCTTCTTCTTGAATCCTTAACTAATGATACCCCAATCTCAAATCTATTTTCTAAAATATAGTAGCATCCTTTAGCTGATCAAAGGGGTCATCAATCCTTGGTAAAGGATACTTATTTTTAATGGTTACCTTATTTAGCATCCTATATCTATGAATAAAATCAAGGAATTGTCCTTCTTTTTTACAAATAGTATCGAAGCACCTAAAGGTGACACACTAGGTTTGATCAAACCCTTTTCCAAAAAATATTGAGGTTGCATATTTAATTCTTTGAAATCAATTGGGGTCATTATATAATGTTTCCTTGAAATAGGTTCAACCCATGGTATTAAATCTATAGTGAAATCAAATTCCTACCGAGGTGGTAGACCTAGAAGATATTTTGGAAATACATCCCTGAATTAGTGCAAAATTGGATGTTTCATAAACACTTCTTAATCCCCCATTTCTTTGGTATTTCCATTAATTTTGACTACATACAACATACCACCTATATTAATATCTTTCTTTAATTACATACATGATAATAAGTGAGGTTAAAATAACCCTTACCTACTTTGAACTCTCACCCTCCTATTGTCCTTATTGGTGTAATCCATCCATCTTCCTTGGAAATTTTTTAAGGCTCCATGAGACTGTAACAAATCTATACCTAGGATAATATAAAAAGCATGGAGTGGTTATACATATAAGTTCTAATTCTTAGACCCATTGGGTAATATTATTCAGCTGTAGGTAAACATTGATACATTGAGTAGGTCTATCTAGAACCATACTTGACTTTTCATCCTTGTGCTAAGGATTCAGGTTTTGCTGACATATCCTCAATAATACTAGTGGAAATAAAACCATATATAGCTACACTATCTATTAAAAATTTAACATATTTTTCAAACAACTTTCTAATTAGTAGCATCAATATTGCTTGTCCATTCAGGTTCTAGTTTATAGTAGCAACATATATTCAGTGTGCCTTATCCTATACTCTGTTACTTGACTCTAACCATAGGGGACCCTTCTTGGCATAATGAGGGGACCCACATATATAGCAACCTATCCTAGGTGCCTAATATCTCTCTGGTATTTTCTCCCCTATTTCTTCTTTTTGTATTGACTCATTTTGCTTTGGTGGATGAGGATTGAAACAACTTCTTTTAAATTTCTTATTATTCTATCCTTGATTCCAGTTGTTCCCATTACTGAAATTTGGGTTCCATTTACTTCTCTTGTTTTTTTCTTTATCCCATTTAATAAATCACATGATAATTATTTTCTTAAGATTCTACCTCTCTATCTCTATCAACCCTAAATAGTTGAAGAACTTTTTAGTTTGGATATTAGTCTCTTATTTTTTGGCCAAATCATAAGCCTTTTGTAGAGTTTTATGTTTGAGAATATTAATTAGTGTCCTAATATTAGGGTCTATCCCTAAATAAAATTATGCACCTTTAGTTTCTCATTATTCTTGTACTCTAGAACATACTTCAAAATTTTCACATATCTCTAAAAATACACTTCTATCAATAATGAACCTTTTTGAAGTGTAGAGAATTCCTTAAACTTTTCTATATAAAATTGATCAGAAAGAAATATTTTCTTAAAAGCCCTGATGAACCATTTCACTTAAGATCCATGGTGTGGATATTTTTTCCTATTCTAAAGGTATCCCACCATTCTAGGGTTGCATATTGAAGAGGAAGAATAGCTCACACAGTTTGACTTTTAGAGGAGTAAGTTTTCAAGGAAAATAAGGTTTCTAACTCATTAAACCACGAATTGATCACATCTCCTACTTATTTACTAGTAAATTTAGCTACTAAAATATTCTTAAGGTCTTTATAAAATTTAGCCTCTACCTAGGCTTTGTCCTCTTGGCTTCTTCTAACAAGTTTCTCTTCCTATCTACTTTCTATATTTTTGGTATCGACTTCTTTATTGATTAGGGTTTCTATTAATTTTTTTTATTGTTCCAACCATTCTTGAAGCAACTTCACTATGAAAGAGATATATTCTACTCTCCCATCAAAACCTGTTGTTCCCTCAATACCCCTATAAGTATTCTTTGTTCTCCCATACCTCTTACTAGGATTTGTTCTCCTAGTTTTCTTGTTGGGGTTCATAGTTCGATCAAACTTTCATTGGGTATGTACTACATTTTACTATTGTGAAATTGATTTGGTTTTCTTGGATGAAATTCCTCTTAAAGTAGGTTTCATATCCTATCCACAAAAATGAGTTGGATAAGTTACAATTTCCCTTAATTGTACTTACTAGTTTTATTTTCCCCATGCACTAACTTAGATTATTATGTCTCACTAGTTAATGATCATGGTCACACTTTACTCAATAAAGGATGTCATTTATTAATATGAAAATATAACCTCTAGGAATTTTACTCCTTGGTCTAACTGATCCCAATGACATGCAATACCTATTGTATCCCATATCATGTTAAGGTCCCTATAAAAGGTAGTTTTCCTCAAAGTAGCACATCAATTCAAGGCTCATCCTAGGTGTACTCCATGGAAGCTTCCAACCGTACAACCTAGAGTTCTAATACCAACTATAACAACCACCAAACTCAACCCAAGGATATATATATGTATATACAAACACACAAGCAAGGTTTTTAAGAGTCCCAATATTTTCTCTTCAAAATTCAAGGCTTCACCACATTTGAGTTCAATGTTACTGCAGATGACACTCAGTGGATAGGAGTGGTCAACATAGCATAGTTTTTGGGGTTCACCTTGGTAAACCTTATCATCTCAAAGTATGCCAAAGTGGTTTCCCCACTTATCCCATACCATCATCAACATAGGACAATATGACCATAATGTAGATATTATCATTATCCTTTAAGGCCCATAATAATTAAAATGGAATGCATATTCCCTATCCTTAACCTAAGTCCATCTAGGAATTTCAATCAGGTATAAAGCCTTGGTGCTTAGATACCACACCTTTGTAGGTTAACTAAGGTTAGTACCTCTGAATTGGCAATGAACTGGTCACCTTAACCTATAGTTTTGAGGTACCACAACTATTATCTTGTGAATGATTCTTATAGACTTCTAGATATGGTATCACCCAATACTCACCATTCAAGGTGTATTAATACACAAGTATCTATATATTGCATTCTTGCAACTCCATCTAAACTTGTGAGTACCTAGCTATTAAAATCTTGAAACACCTTCTAGGACTCACTTCTATCTGGTAATTGCATCATCATAGCTCCACCTAGGATTGGGTTAAATACTTTTACTTAGGTCCTAAAATAATGTTGAGGTCCATCCCATGAACCTATTTCATCCCAAGGAATCATTAGTATAATAATAACTATCTCTCTAATAAAATAAAATACTTTAAATGAATTAAACATCCTTAAGCTATGGTATCATATCAAACTAAAAATGAGACTATATGCATCTCAAATTAAATAATAACTTCAACTAAAGCTACAAAATTTATAATAATCCAAATGCTATATTTGAGCTATCAAGAAATTACATAAAGAACTATCAAATAGAACACAAATAGAACACAAATCAAATATTCATAATAGAACACAAATCAAATATTCATAATGCTATCAATTTCCACTTAGAGATCATAGATAATAACATTCCATCACAAGATTACATGTTTATTGGAAGCAATAGAAACACTTGGAATTAGAACTATCATATTCCTCAAAATCATTTTTTGGGGGCTATTGTTTTTTTTTAATTTACATGGTGGAATCGATATCCGCCACAAATATGGGATAGGCTGTCCAAATTTTATAGCCACCATAGTATTCTGCATTGTCTGCCCTAAAAGCTACCACACAGATCTTCACGTAGTCTACCCCTATAACCACCATGCCACAATCATTTTAAATATTTTATGCTATTGAAAGCATCAGGAAAGTGACAAGCATTCATTTTGACAAGGCCTAAGATTTTAACCTTGGACCTCCACCCCCCTTATGGGGTTTGGTCGAACCAATTGGTCTACACCTCGGACCTATTTTTGGGGCTATTGTTTAAAATAAACTATTTTTATAATACAAAACTAATATTTTTGAAATATCATCTGACATTTTCCTCTAAAAATTACAAGGAAAATTCTCATTTGCATATCTACTTTTCAATATGATATACAACAAATCCATTCTACCTAAATGGTCCATGCAACACCTTCCTTCCATGATATTATTTATGTAAGGAGTTACCTACAAACTTGAAGAACATTTAGGGATCATGAAAACTCCTTTTGCAATGTAAATTAACATGCTATATGTATTTTCAAGCACCCATGTACAATATTTTCTTTTAAAAACTAATAAGAGAAGATCCCAAGCCTCTCTACTTTTCACACTTTATGTAATTGCAAACCAAGCATGCACAATACATTTTAAAATACAACCAATGAGAGAATCCCATACTTATATCTATAATGGTTTTATCTACCTGCTCATGTATCAAGAAACCATTATAAATATTTTTCTTCTAGACCAAAATCTTCTCACAAATTGATCAAAAAGCAAAAGTTCATAACTTTTCTCTACTAGATTTTCCATAAATAAACATCAATAGTATAGGAGAGTAATACTATTCTCTACCAACATTCCATAGAAGAACATCAACAAGATGATATACAATTAATAAAGTTATCATTAAATCAGCTTTACTTCCTCTTTGGAATAAATAAAACACATACATATACTTTATTATTTTAATTGTCCAATGATCATTCTATTTAACCATATAATTTTTATTTCATATTTGAATACTCCTTTATTTACAAAACCTACATCTCCATTTGTTTTATAGATTTGATGCTAAGTTTTCTTCACATACCTCATATAGGATATTGTAAGTCACATAGGAAAATAAAATGTAACATTATGCATCAAGATGAACCCCCAAGCACACTTCCTAAGCATGGATACAAAGGTAAATACCCATTCCCAACATACCATGCAAGCCAAGCTTGGCTAACCTTATGCGGAGGAAGAGTAATCATAATTTAAATAAAAACTAGGATAACAAGGTAGACATTACTTAGGTGACTATAAATTACCTCATATGCAACAACAAGAAAATAAGAAAGCACAACAGTCAACACTCAAACTGACCTAGTTCTACTTGGCCACCACTACAGATGTATGGCATCAAAGGAACCTACCAGAATAAATCTAGGTTACCACCACCAAACTAAACAATCTTGCACTAGGAAGCACCCTAGAAAAACTTGGCACTTGCATTAGCATTATTGACCCTAGGAAAACAATATAACAACATACCAAGTGAATAAAATGCTACACACACTAATAAAGGAAAGGATGCAAACCGAAGTATCCTACCAAATAAAGTTCAAAAGAAAAATTCAAAGGTTTATCAAACCAAAAAAAGGGGGAGCACAAATCATACAACCAGGAGAAAATATAAAAATAGGGCAAATACAATAATGATTCTGTAGAGTCACACAAAAGAGATGAAGCTTCAACACCATAAAAAATTACCTTTCTTTACCCAAAACTAGAGGACTCCTATGTTCTAAACCTTCCTTCCATATCTTGACTACCTCGTTCCACAAAAATGCTCCCCAAAAAGTTAACTGATCATTTCTTCAAATACTCTAGGGTGACTCTCCAAGATCTTAATGTTCATCCCACGGTCACCATTTGAACTGGCCACCTCTAGCTCATAATGTTTTTAATGAACATTGGTGATGGTAAAAATGCTTTCCAAGATTATCCAAGTATAGCTGAGCAAGGAAAAAATAATATTTCCTTTCCATAATGTTGTTTCAACAATAAATAAGCAATCATTTAATTCCAATCATACAACATTAAGAAAGCAATGCATACATTTAATTTTTCTCATACATCAAAAAGGAAACCATCTAAACTATTATAAGAATTAATTCATTAATTCTATCATAAACCTTATTATTCCCAACAATAAGGTATTTAGATCATTTGCTTACTAATTAGTGTCAATTGTTAATATTAGTTATTAATATTGACACTAATATTCTCAAGTATTAATATTACCAACAATTTAATACTTAAATGGTTTTTATCCATCAATCTATGCTTACCATACACAAGCATGTATGTCACTCAAATAATCAATATTACACACCATTTTTTATCCTTAATAAGGTGGCTATTTTTAAGATAGTCTACTACTACCACCAACCTATTAAGTAGACTCATTGCACAAGCAAATTCTTGGTCCAATGGTATTAACATTCAATAAGCACAAATGCAATGCACCTAAATGAAAGGCATTTTATTACCCCGAGCTATTTATGAATAAGTCATCACCATAATTTTCCACAATATCTCTCAACTCAAGTGGTTATCTAAATCAATCCACCAATGAGAGCACTTGATCTTGCAATGACAAATACATCAGTAGTACCATATTCTAAGAATATAATGAAAGCTTAAAGTGCATCTACTCATTGATGATATGAAATAATACTATGCATTGAATATCCATACATCAATACATAATTTATTATCAATAATAAGTCCTACCAAGGAGGGTTGTTATAGGTTCATCCATCAACATTATCTGTACTACCACCCTCTAGAATCTAAACCTCCCACCTAGCCATTTTCCACCTCCTCCCTTGACTTGTAGGCTTTCAAGGGATTTCTATACTCCATATTACATATAATCATCCTGCCTATTTATGTAGGCATAAATACAATAATTGCATTGTGCCATGTCATAAAAGGAGATTTGCAATACAATTTTATCCTAAGGTGACCATGGATTAGGACCATGCAATGTGTCCCTTCTAAACTCCATCATTGTTTGAAATATCTTCAAGATAGATAATTTCATTTCATTATAGCTAATGGTGATACCTTTTTAATTTTGCAACATGGTCACCCTACCATAGGATCCACCAATATCTTCCACTCAAATTGCACCTACCATGGTCCAACCTAATGCACTATCTAAATCAATCCCTTTGCTTATAGATTAACCAAGCCGTCCAATGGAAACAACTTCTCCTCATCTAGATTCCTTAGTCAATCATTCTTCCCAATTATCTACTCTGTAATTATGTAGCTTGCAACCACCATATGGTTTATTCTATTTTTTTTCTTCTACAAATCCTCCATCCATACCCTTACATTCTGCTTGCCTTCCTCCTCAATCATCACCATCTCATAATGCCACTTCAAATATTCCTATTCTTCCTACTCTTCCACTTTTCTCCTAATGTGCATCCATTTATAGGCTAATTTATCTCTCATATACCCCCTTTCACTAACCTTCTCAATTTACCCTATAATTCACACGTGCTACCCATGCTATCTCACCTTCTTTTGGAGAGTTTCACTCTTAGGAGTGGAATGCTATGCAATATGATTCTTAACTTACTAAGCCCACTCCGTCCATTTTCTCTCTCCCCATCCATATTCCTCATGATTCCTAACCATCATAATCCTCTTCTTCTTTTTCAAATTGGGAGTCTCTATCACAACAAACATGTCAAGGGATGCCATATGCATCCATACTTATGACCAATTCTAGTCTAGGGGAGTACACTATACACAACACTCATATCTCCCCTCTTAGTGTGTAGTCCATTAGATATTTTGGTCATCCTCAGGATGTACCTCTCACTATAGGCACTATTATCCCCATTGGCACACCAACAAGTCAAACCAATTTTTTATATGGAGGTATCAACACCTCTTTTCAAAAAATTGAGCCTAGAGAGTTAGAGGAAAAAAATTATGAAAACCTCAATTACATGTCTAACCCATAATTTGCTATATGCTATTTCCAATACTTCAATTGGTAAGGGTTTGGTCCTGGGAGCTATGAATAGGGCCCTAGAAACCTCATTGACCCACCTTAGCAATAACCTAAAGATAAATTGGGCCTAGGTTATAGTCATAACCATATAGACATTCTTGAGGATAAACTCCAATACCTTGCCCTCAATACTATCAAGGATAATTTTGACATGGATTCCAAATACGAACTCATTAATGAAAGCCTAGCCTTTTCCATAAATCCATGGTGGACATACCACCTAGATTTTTCCAAATTTCCTTGATTCATATTGCTTCCATCAACACTTCTGATGATGAGCTTGATCCCAACTTTGATTAAATATTGATCACTTCTACCAGCTCTAAAGATGTATCCTCTTGTATTCCTCCTTTCATAATCAATTTGCATATTCAAACACCTTGTATTATTCAACCTCATCATCCCTCACATCAACCATGTCCTCCTCCTCCTATTTTACATCCATTCCTACACCAACCATTCAACCCATCGATGTCAGATACATCCTACAACAATTGTATCCTTTCATCTACTTCTAATACTTTTGTAAATATGATTTCCATTGATTTATTTACCCCACTCTACTATGTAGCTCATCTAGATAGAGATCTTAATATTGATCCAAACTACATTGAATTTAATCATATTCCTTATGATCCTTCCCCATGTGACTTTATTCCATTAGAACACATGCTACAATAATCTAATGCTCACATTCCATCCTCCCCTCCTCAAATTTCTTTTGTAAACAATGCCAAAGTTGTGCATGATAAAGTCCCTATTGAGAACATAATGAATGACCTACATATCATCCCTATTCCCATATAATTTGAATATGGCTCCCACATGCTTGTGGAAGTCACCATTGACATAAACCTTAGTTCAAACCCCAATGACCTACGTATTATTAAACTTGGAAAGATATTATCCCATCAAGAGTGAGAAAGATTCAAATTTATTTTGATTGAATACAATAACGTCTTTGCTTGGTCTTACACTAACATTCCTAGCCTTGATCCATAGTTAGTGGTCCACAATTTAACTATTGGCAATGATGCCAAGCTAGTTAAATAAATTTTTTGAAAAATGCACTCCATAATTTCTTTGATGGTAAAATAAGAGTTACACAAAATCTTAGACGTGGGTTTTATCCAACCAATCGATTATCTTGAGTGGGTATCAAATATGATACCTATTAGAAAGCCAAAGAGTGGAATATGCATATGCATAGATTTTTGAGACATCAACAAAGCATTTCCAAAAGTCAAATTTTCCCTTCATAACATCGAAACATTAGTTGAATACATAGCTAGTTATGAGATGCTCTCCCTCATGGATGGATTTTTAGGTTACAACCAAATTCAGGTTAACCCTAACAAGAAACATCCTTCACCATGTATTAGGGGACATTTTGCTATAAGGTCATGCCATTTGGCCTTAAAAATGCAAGCACCACATAGCAACACACCATGACCTATGTATTTCATTATTACATGAAAAAAATTGTAAAATATTATGTATATGACCTACTAGCTAAACACAAGAAGCACAATCAACACATCGATGTTTTACACAGTCTTTGATCGACTACTTTAACATAATGTCTATTTGGATAAAAAAAGTGTGTCTTTGGGGTCACCTCAGGAAAAATTCTAGGATTCATCATTTCTTAGAGGGGTATTGAAGTTAACCCAAATAAATTCAAGGTCATAATAGAAATGCCACCCGCTATAAATCTAAAACAATTATGCAGATTACAAAGAGAGATCCAAGCGATTTGTTGATTCATTGCTAAACTATCTGACAAGTACAAGTCATTTAATCACCTCTTATGAAAGGGGGTGGTTTTTGAATGTGACAAAGAATGTTAGAATATATTTGAATCTATCAAGAAATACCTTAGATATCCACTAGTTTTATCCCCACCTCGACCAGGTTTTCCTTTCTACTTATACATATTAGCCACCATTTTTGCATTAGGAACAACCTAGATCAAAATAATAAGGTCAGCCAAGAATAAGCCATATATTACATAAGTTGTACCTTGGTATCATATGAAATGTGATATGCCTATATGGAAAACTTGTGCTTGGTAGTAGTCTTTTCTACCAATAAAATTTACCATTACATACTAAACGATACCACCTATGTCATTATTCAAGAAAACCCATTACACTTCATGATGGGTAAGTCCTACCAAAATAGTAGAATCACCAAATGGATCATGCTCATAATATAATTTGACCTTGACCTCATTAACAAAAAACCCATTAAGGGTCAATTCATCACTATCCAACACATGAAATCTCCACTTAAAGATGATAAACTACTCATCATTGAGCTTACCGATAACTCTATCTTCTATGCTATTGAGCTTGAAGAGCATGTCAAAATTGAAGATAATGTTGACTTAATGCTCTTATTTGATGCTTCTAGGTGTAAATAAGGGGAGGTGTTGGAGTACTTTTCTTCACACCTCAAGGGGCTTTGCGTCCCTTCTCTTTCAAACTTGACTTCCCCTACACCAACAATAATGCTAAATACAAAGGTCATATCCTCAACCTAAAAACTATAATTTCAATGCACATCAAGTGATTAAAGATCATTCGTTATTCCTTTTTAATTATCACAAAGTAAAAAGTATTTACCAATGCCAATGTGATGTACTAAAATAGTACAAACGAGTTGTAGAGGATTTGTCAAAACTAGAGTGGTATGACATTGAAGCCTCACTAAGGTTCACAAATTGCTTCATATACACTATGGCCTCTATGGGATCCCTTATCTGCTATAACCTCTGTAGACACCTAAAACGTGTCATGTCGAAGGTGACTACTCATATGGGACATGCTACAAGACCATATGGAAGATCTTGGATAGACTCCAAGATAGAGCAGTGGTTCTAACCACTCAATTTGGGCTCCTTGGCCTAATCAGTCTGAACCGCAGATGAGACCTATGGTCTATAGTTGAACCACTATTGACACCTACGGTTCATAGCCTAGGCTATAGCTGTGACCTATAAACTGAAGTTCAGTTGGCCTTCATCCGAGCCAAATCGGTTGGAATGACCATTTGATCTAGAAGAAGGTAGTTGAAGGACGAAATATTCTAGAGGCTTCCAATCCAACTGTCCCAACTACCTCTTCTTGATCTTGGCTTCTCCATGAAGCCACCCCTAGCCCTTGGGTAGTCCTATAAGTACCCCTCAGAATTAGGGCAAACAAAGAAGCAAGCATTGGAGATCGAAGCAGTGAAGCCCTATCGAATTGTGGACTCACTTGAGTGCATTGAGAGGGAGTGTTGTTATCCAATTGTGAACAAATTGAGCATCATGACAATTCATGCCATGGATGCCCTAAGGAGCTAGAACGCCAAGAAATGCTAATTTGGGCAAACGGAGGCCCAATTGTGGAATTCAACCGCCAAACCTATCAGAGGACACTGAGGCGACCCTTGATCATCAATTTGACAAGGAGGATCAAGCCCATAGCCCTAGATTTGGAGGGCAAAACCACTTGATTGCTCATCATGGTTGATAACCATGGTGTACAGTGTAGACCGCTCATCAGAGCTATGGTTTGCAATAGGTGATAGATCTCCTTACTATTTTTATTTTAGTATGCTTAATTAGGTTAGATTAGTCATTTTAATGGTTTCTTTGATAGTTTAGAGACTCTAATTGGCTTAATTAGGGATTATAATCAATCTTACTTTCATCATAGTAAGTAGGACATTAATGGCTTATTTTCATGCTATCTTGCTTCATTCCATGCAATTGATTCAAGTAGATAGATAGTTGCACTTTCTACTTTCATGTTTCTAACAATATTTATGAATCTTGCACAAGTTTAATATGTTTTATCCATATTCTTGATTTCATAGTTGTTATGGCATCTTTATGCATATTTTCCTCAAAGGGCCTCATCATGAGAGGTTGCCTATTCGTTTAATGCTTTTGTGTTGTTTCTTGACCGCAGGAAAGTAGGTTCGAAGGAGATTCAATCATCTAATTCCTTCCTCAACGTGAAGAAGAGGGTCAAACTCCACCCTAGAGTAGTTTGTGACTATTTAGAGAGCATTAGTATTGTGCCTACCCCATTGGGGGCTTTGGAATTGTATCAATTGTATCAACATTTGGGTGACCCTAAGAGGGGCATGATTGTAACCAAGATTCTTTTCAATATTAATAAAAGAAACATCCATTTTATCGTTATGTGCAATCTTGTTTATTGTTATATGCTTTTATGTTGATTCCGATTGATGCAGTAGATAGGCGCATTGCTTTTTGGATAGGTCAGAAGGCGATCATGGTGGAACTCCACAATTTATGCAACTGATCTCTAACCCCTGTGTTTTTTGATATTAGGTGCAAACCGTAGGTTTCAGCTACGGTCTCATTGTTGGCCCGTGGCTTCAAAATGTGGGCTGTAGTCTGAACCACGCATCAGACCTGTGGTTCACAATAGACATCGAAGGGAGCCAAAGCTTGATCGGATGAGGACCTGAGGTAGGCCCCATTTTTCACTCTCTGTACTTTTTTATTCTGTCTGTGTTTTCCAAAAAGCAAAAAAGGGAAATCTAATTAGGACACTAAAAAAATAGGGAAATGAATTAGGTCTTAGGGTTTCTTTCTTTTTCTGAGTTTGGCTAGGCGCTGCTAGGAACAATGGACCTCTGAGTGCAGTCCACCCTAGAATCCAGCGTGCTAGGTTTAAATTGTGTGTTGGTTTGCATGCTTGAGGCCCAATCAGAGGCTATATCATCGTAATTTGCATTGTCAAAAAGTCATATAGGATATAGCATGCATTCTCTGAAAATGAAACGTTTCTTTTTGCATATCATGTAGGAAATAATCATTCATGTTGTATTATGCATTTTCCTTTCTATGCAAAGATTAAAAAGAACCACACACACCACGTTTCAATTAAATGCTAGTGAGTTGGGAGTGACATCCAACCACTAGTAGGGTCTAACGATGGTGGCAGTCATTTCCATCCGTTGGCCCAACTCCCACGTACCTATTGTTCTAGACCAAGGTCGGGCCCAAGAACCTTTCGTACCCTAGAAAATTTGCATGTATTCTCTTCGAAGGGTATAACACTGACTGGGGGAAAATGGGTGAGGGACTGGTAGGACCGGTGCTCCTTGTCTAGGTGTGGAGTTTCATTGCCACACACGGGGGATTTATGTGGCCTGGATTCACACCCAGGTTGTCGAGCTACGAGCATACCGGTGAAAGCCAATTAAACTGAGAATATCATCCAACAAGCTTTCAAACATGATAAGAGTTTCTAATACTGATACAACAAATCATTGAAACAACATCAAATAGTTTAGGGCTCATTTTAAATTGTAAAAGAGATAATCACCATTGTATACCTTGTTTGCATAATAAAAGATAAATCTAGACACTAGGTGCACCATGGTGGAGACACGGGGTGGTCGGTAAAGGCATAAGCCTGATGCCAATGACCAAGCCCCAACAGATTCACAACAACATATGTCGAACCCTCGCCCACATGCGCTTCCCGAACGTCGTTCGATGAGCATTAGAGGAGATAATTCGACACGAGGGGAACCTATTGAGCATACCCCTGATAGAGGAGTTTCTGTGCATTCTTCTAGACACAAAATAGAGCATGGAGCCTCTCAGCATGAGGGTGTTCCACTCGAAAGCCATTACCGGGATCGCATTGCATGCGCATCCACGGGATCGGCCGAAGAGTATGTTATACAAGGGTCCAAGTTGGTACCCCTACGTCATAGGTCTACAGGAGGATCCATGGCTCCACCTTCGGAGTACAGATGGGATCGAGACCCACCCATTCAGGGGCATGCAGATAGGGCCACCACTGAGCATAGGCCTATGCAGACTCCCGCACGTAGTGAACCTCAAAATATCACTATTGATATGGCTAAGGTGGGAGCCAATGGCACACCACCGCACGAGCGATGGAGATCTAGATAGTTGGATGGCTTAGGTAGCATCCTTGAGCAGCTAGGCTATAAGCCTTTGGCTCCACCCACTCGTGCCTCGAGTGAGCATAGTGGGGGTTCTATTAGGACTGCTAGAGAGCATGGAGAGGCTTCCAAGCACCCTCATGTGACACATCCACCATCCACGCATGGTGGCACAGAGCACAGGGCTCAGTAGGATGCCAATGCCATCTTCATAGACAAAGGTAAAAGCATCACAAATCAGTCATATGGGTACAAAACCCATAAGGTCACTCACACAAAGCATGCATACCAGAGGCCTATTATGGCCGATCAACTTGATAGATCACATAGACTAGTATCTGAGCAACGACGATAGCTCCTCCAAGATCAATTGGAGGATACTCGCCTAGAGAGGCAGCACATCGAAGATGAGAATATTCAGGCATAGAGGCTCATCAGACAAAGACTATATGAGCAGTGCATGCGTGAGGAACACATCCTTACCCAAAAGGAGCATGTAGAGTAGGAGGATAGGCTAGCCAGGGCTGGTCTATACACTCACATTGAGCAAGGAGAATGCATGCATAGGAAGGCTTTTTCACAAGCCGATGTGCAGCAGGAGCGCAGAGATGCTCACACTCATATTAGTGCCCTATAAAGAGAATGACCACCACCATTCGAATATGAGAGGCAACAATAATATGAGGAAGAAGAGGGAGAGGGAAACAATCAAGAGTATCCTGAAGACTCCCAAGTTGAGGAGGAGGAAGAGCAACGTCCTCCACCTTGATAGAGGAAGAATGTACCTCCAAGACCACCCTCACATCAGCTTAGGGAGGAGGACTTTCTATCCTCGTAGGCCTATAAGGCCTTAGCTGAGAAGGTAAAAGCAATCGAGAGGCAAGGCATGACTTTTCAAAAGCCGACATTGAGCAAGATTCATAACGAGCCTTTGGACCCCTCGGTGCCTACTCCAACATATCCTGAGCATTTTGTCATGCCCAGGTTAGATAAATTCAAAGGTGACGAAGATGCACAAGAGCATGTCACAAGATTTTTGGATGTATGCTTCCAGATTGCAAGCAACAATACCTTGCTTTTGCGTACATTCATCACAACCCTCTTAGGCCCAGCCCGAGAGTGGTTCAATCAGCTGAAGAAGCATAATATCACCAGTTTTGAGCAGTTGGCTGATGCTTTCCTTGAACGCTTTTCTTTTGGCATCAAGAAATAGGCTAACCTTTTTGATCTAGCTGCGCTAGCTCAGCACGATGATGAGCCAATTGAACAGTACAAAAAAGGTGGAGGAGATTAATGGCAAAGCTGCCATTCCCTATTCCTGCTATGGAACTGACCCGAATGTTCACCAAGAGTTGTGCCAAGCACATCTCATTATTGTTGCAACTATAGCAGTATCCAACATTCGAGGAAGCTTTGGCGCAAGCCAAAGTAATTGAGGATATCAAGTTGCAAGAAGGCAACTTGAAGCTCAAGAACAGGAAGGAGGGGCACAAGAAGAGCTCCACGAAATAGCAAGGCAAGTAGGCCCATGTAAATCAGGTGGTGCTAAACCTCCAGAGAGAGGATAAGGGGCAACAAAAGTAGAATTATCAGGCCCAACCTCCTCCTACGTAGTACAAAAAGTGCAATAATAATTATAAGGGCAAAAATAAGGAACAACGCCCACCTCGCCAGTTCACGCCTTTGACAAAATCATTGACATCAATATTCCATTAGTTATGCGAGGCTAAGGCAATCAGACTACCCGAGGTTAAGCTGGTCGATCCTAATTAGCCCAAGTCAAAGGGGTATCAGGATGATCTATTTTGCATCTTCCATCATGCAAAGGGCCACGACATCGAAGTGTGTTGGTCCTTCAAACATATTGTGCAGAATATGATCGATAAAGGTGAGCTTATAGTGCCAAATAACCCACTGGTGCCCGACAACCAAAACATGGGGATTTATAAAAATCCATTGCCAAACCATGAGGCACCGTGCAACAACGTTGGCCAGGTCAACCAAGTGCGCGTCGAACCACCTACCCAGGGGTTCATAGGTATGGTTAATGTTGTTACCAGACATGGGAGATATGAGCAACCAAATCAACCTCACGCTCCCATAAGGATACAAGCTATGCCAAATCAATGGCCAACTCAGAATATTCCAGGCCCACCAACGAGACCGATGGTGACCATACGAAGTAGGTTGGTCCAAAATATGCAGAAAACTCCTGCAAAGTTATCTATTTATGAGCTGATACAGAAGTCCCCTAGGCATAGGGAGACTCTCATGGACATTCTAAGGTCCATCAAAGTACAGTCTCAAGATGCTCAAGCATTTACCAATTTTGTGGGACATGTACAACAGTTCTAGGAGCCTATGATCCAATTTTATGATCATGAAATCAGGATGGTTCCTACAGATACGGCTGACCCACCATTACATATCATCACATGTGTTAATCACATGCCATTCAAGAGGGTCTTGATCGACATTGGTTCATCGATCAATATAATAATGACCAAGGCATTGAGTCATTTAAAGTTTCCCAAGTCACATATTGTGCCCACCACCTTCACATTGAGAGCGTTTAACGACGCCCTATGCTCGATGGTTGGCACAATTGTCCTACCTATTCAGGTGGGCCTAAAGACCATCTTCATGATGTGTCATGTGATCCAAGGTACCATGCAATATAACATCCTACTTGGGAGGCCTTGGATTCAAGAAATATGTTGCGTTCCCTCCATATTACATCAATGTGTAAAATATATTCATGAGGGATGGGTTCACGTAGTGTCGTCAGACGAAGAACCTTTCAAGTTTGTGAACCTAGCAGATTTGCTTGGGGGTTTCATACTCCCATCAATGCACTTGGACATCCGGCCTACATCGTCGATTAAGAATCCAGGAGGTAAACCAATAGTGCATGCTCAACCATCGACATCTGTATCAATCAAATCCAAGCACACTACTACTACTTCATTGAAATTGACTGCATCAACGATGCTTCGGGATGAAAGGAAGTTAAAGGTAAAAATGGGCAAAAAGAAAAGAAGCATGTGCCCGAACCAGTCGCCAATGAGGCTCCCATCCCCATGGAAGTGGAAGAAGCCTAGGATAAAGTCGAGGAGGTACCTCAGCCTACCTCACCTGCATCTTCAATAGGGTCATCCGCACCATGGGTGACTGTACATCTCGCCAACATAGGGTTAGGTGAGTATATTGTGCAGAATGTAACCTTCGGACCGATTCTAGAGACTGCACAAGAGATGGGCCGATCGCATGCTCATCGTTTTCTGGTTGGATCAATAGTGCCATTGGGAGAGCCACCCAACCAGACTAACTTCATCTACGTTGGGCTGGATCAACTTCCAATGTGAACGCCCATGGATGAAGATGATGATGAACCATTCATAGTGAATGTTCATTACTTATCCAACCCTGAATATGCCATGCATATTTTTGAGTTATATCATTGGCATGGGCATGGCCTTGGTCTTTTTGAACAAGGATGTAGGACTCCGCTTGAGCCACGTTATCAGTTGGCAACTGATAGGTTCGGGCTAGGGTTGCAAATACGAGGATAGGATGATTTGCTTATCGCATCTTTAGATCGCTTGTACCTTAGTCTAGGGGACGATGTGGATTTCAACCCATATCACCCTAATCCTTCTATATTCTAGAGGGATAGTCGGATGGTGTCTTACATCACCATAGCACCACCCGAGATGTATCATGAGAATATCTTGGTGGATAGTGAGTCTTCACCCAATAATCAGTTGGGGGATGAGGTTGAGCCGGTTTATGAGGTAGTATCGTATTTACGACACTTGTACCTATATGGGGCCACATCAATGATAGTAATCAAGAGATAGCCTATATGGGGCCACATTTTCTAGAACATCCCATTCTAGTGGGGGTAAATGAAGGATTGTATTATGATAGCGATGAAGAGGATGAAATAGAGAGAGCCTACCTAGGACCTCCCTACTTACGCTATCATAATGCACCATATATGATTGAGGACATGCGTAGAGAGATCAATATGAATCCTCACCTTAGGGGAAGACCACCGAACATCGATGTGATCTATCACATGGTGTTTCTCAAACCACCTATGTACATGGAGCTCATTGAGCCAAATGATCCAATATTGCAATCAGTGCATAGAGAGGACCCAGTCATCCATAGTCCGCATAGAGAGGATCCATTTGTGCCCATGTCGATAGAGCCAGATCTCGGGTATGAGAGCTGCATCGATGATGTAGAGGTTTGTCCATGTGGTCCTAGAGATCAATTCCATTCCATCAATATGGTCTCCATTGATTTGACCACCCCACTCTACAATCCAGCCGATCCATCCAAACCATTGTATCTCAATGTAGATGCTATCGATTGGGATCATGCTGACTCACTTGTTGAGCCTGAAGATTTCTTCCCTAATGAAGAAATGTTGCAACCATTTCATTTTATACTAGGTTGTGCTTATGATGTCTATCATGCTAAAAATGCTTCCGACGTGGAACCTATCAACCCAGTTGATGACATCCATTTGATCCCTATGCCTCATCAGCTTGAGGAGGGATCACACATGTTAGTAGAGGAAACCTTCGATGTGGATATCAGTAATGATCCCACTAATCCAAGGAAGGTTAAATTTGGAGAGAGTCTCACTCCCGATGAGCGTGCCACCCTCATCCCTCTACTGAAAGAGAGACCTAATATTTTCGCTTGGACATACAAAGATATGCTAGGTCTAGACCCAAAATTGGTTACGCATAACCTTTCACTAGATCTGACAAAGAAGTCGATCAAGTAGAAGCTTAGAAAGATGCATCCAATAGTAGCCTTAATGGTGAAAGATGAGCTACAAAAGTTGTTGGACGTAGAGTTTGTAATCTCCATCGACTATCCAAAATGGGTATCCAATATGGTGCCCATAGGAAAACCTGATGGAAGAATCTATATTTGTATGGATTTCAGAGACCTGAATAAGGCAACACCCAAGGATTCATTTCCATTGCCAAATATTGATGCTCTTGTGGATGCAACTGTAGGTCATGAGATGCTCTCCTTGATGGATGGATTTTTTGGTTACAATAAAATTTGGATTAAACCCGAAGACCAGCATAAAACCACGTTTATAATGCCATGGGGGACATTCTACTATAAAGTTATACCATTTGGTCTTAAAAATGTTGGTGCCACATATCAACGTGCCATGACATACATTTTTCATGACTACATGCATAAGATTCTAGAAGATTATATCGATGACTTGTTGGCCAAGTCATTGCTATGGGAAGAGCATGCAGAGGTCTTGAGGAAGGTCTTTGATCACCTGATAGAGCACAATGTCAGGTTGAATCCTAAGAAGTGTGTATTTGGCGTAACTTCTGGTAAACTCTTAGGATTCATCATTTCTAAATGAGGCATCGAAGTCGATCCAACGAAGGTCAAGGCTATCTTAGAGATGCATCCTCCCTCAAACATCAAAGAATTAAGAAGCCTACAGGGCAAAGTAGCATCGATAAAGTGATTTATCACTCAATTATCGCATAAATATTGACCCATGAATCGACTGCTACACAAGGGGGTCCCATTCAACTGGGATGAGGACTATCAAGGAGCTTTCACTGAAATAAAGCAATACCTAGTGACATCGCCAGTACTAGCTCCACCAAGGCTAGATGTGCCATTTCTACTATATATATCAGCGACCGACTTTGCATTAGGGACCATGTTAGCCCAAAATAATATGCAAGGCAAAGAACAAGCCATATATTATATTAGTCGAACCTTGGTGAGCTATGAGCTCGGGTATGCATATATGGAAAAGCTATGTTTAGTAGTAGTGTTCGCTACAAAGAAATTATGACACTATATGCTAAGTCATACGACATATGTTATATCAAAACAAAATCCTTTGCAGTACATGATGAGTAAGATGTATCATAATACGCGTACTACAAAGTGGATCATGCTACTGATAGAATTCGATCTGGAATTCATAAGCCAAAAGTCCATTAAGGGACAAGTCATAGCTGATCAGTTGGCTGAGGCACCACTATCAAACAGTAGGCCTCTGACCATTGAGCTTCTAGATGATGCGGTCTTCATCGTATCCAAAGCTCCCGAACCTGAAGAACTAGAGAATAATGTTGATATGACCTTGTTCTTTGATGGTTCAAAGTGCGAGCAAGGGGGTGGTGCAAGAATAGTGTTTGTCACGCCGCAAGGAGCTCCAATGCCCTTGTCATTTAAATTAGACTTTTCGTGCACCAACAACAATGTTGAGTACGAAGCCCTACTGCTAGGCCTCCACACAACCATCGCCATGAACATTAAAATATTAAACATCTTTGGTGACTCCTTGCTCATAGTCAACCAAGTTAAGGGGCTCTTTTAGTGTCGATGTCCCATACTGAAAGCTTATAAAGATCTTGTTGCTACATATTTGGCTAAATTGGAATGGTATGACATCGAGGCAATCCCTCGTTCGTCAAATAGGTTCACAGACACCATGGCATCTTTGGGATCCTTAATCCCTCAGAATCCGTCTATCGATTTCACTACCATCCATGTCAAGATGCTCTCGCATCCTACAGTAGAGTGTGAAGCCTTTGATAATAAAATGTCAATCAACATGATTAGCATGGAACCAAAAGTTGAATGGTTCTACAGAGCTGAAGACTTTCTAAAGAAGGCACCCTGGGGGTCATTAACCTCTCAAAGTCCTACGGGGAGTGGTACCACCATTCACCACAAGGTTGTTTCCTAGTCTGCATTTGCAAAAGTAAATACGCAGGGGGAGCAAGTCATCTTGGTAGTCGAATCTGAGGCTTACCAGAGTTGGATGTCGCAAATCCAAGACTTCTTAAAACTTGGTGTGATCCCAGAGGGATTGTCGCATGCCGCAAAATACACATTCAAGCAGAAAGTGACTAAATATGTCTTGCTAGGAGATATTTTGTACCGACGAGGCTATGATGGAGTTCTCCTTCGTTGTCTAGAGCCCCAAGAGGCATCGTGGGTGATTTCACAAGCTCATGATGGTACGTGCGGTGGCCATTTCAGTGACATGGCCATCATCAAGTGCATCCTTCGAATGGGTTACTATTGGCCCACTATGGAGAAGGAGTGCAATGTGTATGTCAAGAAATGCATCAAATGTTAGCATCATGCTAATCTTACGCACTTGCCATCATAGGCCTTACAACCCATCCAAGCGGCTTGGCCATTTTCTTAGTGGGGATTAGATCTTATAGGCAAGATCTCTCCTCCATCATTGGGCCAACATACATTTATTATCACAACTACTGAGTACTTTACCAAATGGGTGGAAGCAATACCCTTAACAATGATGACTGGAGCTCACATAGCAAAGTTTATACTCGAGCATATCATATGTCATTTTGGGATTCCATCCAAGATAATTTTGGATAATGGAACATCATTTAAGAACAAAATTGTGAGAGCTTTGACATCTAAATATAGAATCAAACACAGTTTTGCAACTCCTTATTATCCACAAGAAAATGGGCAAGTTGAGGCCTCAAACAAGATAGTGGTGGCTATCTTGAAAAAGACGGTCCAAGAAAACCATAAATATTGGCATATCCAGCTACCCCTTGCATTATGGGCTTACAGGACTAGCATTCGGATGCCCACTGGGGCAACACCATTTTCACTAGTATATGGCACTGAGGCCATTATGCCCTTAGAGTTGGAAATTCCAATGTTGCATGTCACATTGAAAGAGTTCATCAATGATGACACCGCATGGTAAGCTCACCTAGATCAAATGATGCTGCTTGATGAACGTCGCATGAATGCCCTGGAGCATCTATGCGTTTATCAAGAGTGACTAAAATGAGCTTATAATATCAAATTCCATCAGAGAGACTTTGAAGTTGGGGATCTTGTGCTCAAAGAGAACCAACAAAACTCTAATTTTTTGCCCAATATGCGAGACAAATTCATGGCTAATTGGCTAGGACCTTATATCATATCTAAAAATATTGGTTCGGGTACCTATCACCTAATGTTGCTAGGGGGTGTTGAAGAGCCTGAACCTCTCAACATCATCCATATTAAGGCATTCTATGCTTGAGAGCATAGCAAAAGGCACCAAGGGTTCCTAAAACCGCTTGGTCATGTCAGTTAAAGGCCCCAAGGGTTTTCTTAAAACCGCTCGATCATCCTAAAAGGCTCCAAGCTCTCTTGTGAGTAGTTTGGTCAATCAAAAAGCTCCAAAGGTATTTCAAACCTTTGGTCAACCCCAAAAGGCTCCGAGGGTTTGCTTAAAATCGCTTGGTCATCCTAAAAAGCTCCAAGGATTTTTTGAAAAATCACTTGGTCAAGTTAAAGGCTCCAAAGGCATGTACTCGTTGTTTGGTCAGATATAAAGGCTCAAAATCAATAAAAATTATAAAATCAATAAAATCCAAAAAAATTGGTAAATCATAAAATCCAAAAACATTTGCATTTGCATTATGCATTTTCATTTACACATGCATTCATTTCATCATTGCATTGCATATAGGCATTCCTCATCCGTTGCATTCCACAGTAGAATGGATTGTGTCTATCAATCTTACAAACAATGCCACATTTGTGTTTTAATAATGTGCCTCTGCATTTATCATAATCCATCATTCATGTGAGTAAATGTGTTTTTCAACACAACACCTGTTGCTATATGAATGTATATATACCAATGTTTTCTAGTCATTCAACCATACCTAGTGGTTTTCTCAAGAGTTGATAGAAAGCTTCTTTTGCTTTTGTAGATGAGATCACTAGTTGTGACAGTGCTTAGTATCAGGATCTCGTCAAAAATTA
>JAQPPZ010009613.1:0-27173 GCA_028583015.1 Wollemia nobilis | reverse complement strand
GTGTGTAGTCAATATGCTTGTGGAGGGAGAAGTAGTGCTCTATGCCATAGATCTTAGCTTTTGTTTCCTAAGGAGACCAGTAAACCTAGAGGCCATCCATCATATGGTCAACCTGGATCCCCCAATATTTAGAGAGAAACTGTTGCCTAATGATCCCATCATATCATCTGTCCATAGAGCAGATCTTGATATCCCTATGCTCCTAGAGCCTCATCGTAAGCATGGAGGGTACACATTTTATAGAGAGCTTCACCTGTGTGGTTCTGGAGATTTCATTCCACCCATTAACATGATCTCCATTGATTTGACCACTCCACTCCATGACCCAAAAGATACATCAAAACCATTGTGTCTTAATATAGATGCTATTGATTGGTATCATGCTGATTCACCCCTAGAGCCTAGATATTTCTTCCCTAATGAAGATATGCTACAACTATTTCATTTTACATTAGGCTATGCACATGATGTCTATCATGCTGGTCTCGAACTTGAGTTACTGGAAACTATAAATCCAATAGACAACATCCATTTAATCCCAAATCCTCACCATCTTGAGGAGGGGTCACACATGGCAATAGAGGAAAATTTCAAGGTGGACATTAGTAATGATATTTCTCAAACAAAGAAATTCAAGTTCAGATAAAGCTTATCTCCAAAATAATAAGCCATCATAATTCCTCTACTGAGAGAGAGACCAAATCTCTTTACTTGGACCTACAAAGACATGCCAGGGTTGGATCCAAAATTGGTTGTCCACAATCTTTCACTAGACCCCATGAAGAAATAGATAAAAAAGAAGCTTAGAAAGATACATCCAACTATCACTTTGATGGTTAAAAATGAGTTGCAAAAACTATTGGATGTAGTCTTTATTGTTCCCATCGACTATCTAGAATGGTTATAAAAAATGGTGCTCATAGGAAAAACTAATGGAAGAGTCCACATTTGCATTGATTTCAGGGATCTCAATAAGGCAACCTTGAAGGATTCATTCTTGTTGCCCAACATATATGCTCTTGTAGATGCAATTGCAGGTCATGAGATGCTCTCCCTAATGGATGGTTTTTCTAGTTACAATCAGATCCGAATTAAACCCAAATACCAACATAAAACCACATTCACCACTCTGTGGGGGACATTCTATTACAAAGTGATGCCATTTGTCCTGAAAATGCTGGTGCCACATATGAGTGGGCTATGAAACACATTTTTCATGACTACATGCACAATATCTTGGAAGACTACATCGATGACTTGCTAGTCAAGTCATTGTTGTGAGAAGAGCATGTTGAGACCCTCAAAAAGATCTTCAATTTCCTGATTGAGCACAATGTCAGGTTGAATCCCAAGAAATGCATCTTTGGCGTAAGTTCTAGAAAAATCTTGGGATTCATCATTTCTAAATGAGGCATCGAGGTAGATCCTACAAAGGTAAAGGCTATCCTAGCAATGGCCCTACCCACGAACATCAAAGAACTGATAAGCTTACAGTACAAAGTAGCATCCATCAAATGATTCATCATGCAACTATAAAATAAATTTTGATCCATGAATCAACTGCTACACAAGGGGGTCCCATTACAGTGGGACAAAGAATGTCAGCAATACTTTACTAAAATCAAGGAGTACCTAGCAACGTCGCTAGTCCTAGCTCCATCAAGGACAAATGTGACATTATTGTTGTACATATCCACTATTAATTTTGCTTTGGGCACCATGTTGGCTCAAAAGAATGTGTAAGACAAAGAACAAGTGATGTATTACATGTTAGTCTTACAATGACACTGAGAGGGGGGGTGAATCAGTGTAGCTCTTTAAACTTAAATTTACAGCTCTTAATACCACAACAATTAAAACTTATTACTAGATACAACAAGTATAACAAAAGAGCATCACACAACACAAGATTTAACGAGGTTCACCAATGTGGCTACTCCTCAAAAATTGACTGCTTGGACTACCATCCAAATCTAGCCTTTGCAAAGCACCAACTTTACAATCAATTTACTAGCACCCACTGGAAGGAGCACCAACCCCTGATTTATCTGCACCAACAGAAAGGAGCACCAACCCCTGATTTACCAACACCAACTGGAAGGAGCACCAACCCCTTATTTATCTGCACCAACAGAAAGGAGCACCAACCCCTGATGCCAAGCTGCAACTTGGACTTCAATTTGAATCTATAAGTTTGACAAAAAGATACCTTTGCTTTTGCAAGACCCTGACTGGTCTTCTTCACCTTTGCATTCTCTGCGCACTCTTCTCTCTTTGCACAATCACTTTGCACACTCTGCTTTGTTACAGTCGAACTTCACGATCGTCTTCTCCCTTTCGCACACTCTGCTCTCTTTGCAAATTTTGCACTTAGCATGATTCGACACGACTTGCTCTCTACGCACTACGACCGAACTTTGCACACTTCAACATTCTTCAATTCTCCAAACAGCCCTCCTTTTATAACAATATTTTTATGATGAAAACCCTAATCTTAGTCGGCTATAAATCCTAATCTTAGTCGGCTTTCATAACAACTGTAAACCCTAATTTTAGTCAATTGTCATCGGTCTTCGTCGGCTTCAACTTAACCATGAAAATACATGTCACGATATCGTGACACTTTTTATTTCTCTCTCTTTCTCCTTGCTTTGGCCCCTAAAAATACATGTCACGATATCGCGACACTTTTTCTTTCTCTCTCTTTCTCTTTGCATCGAACCGTGAAAATGCTACATGTCGCGATATCGTGACACTTTTTCTCCTTGCTCTTTCTCTTTGCATCGGACCATGAAAATACAACATGTCACGATATCGCGACACTTTTTCTCCTTGCTCTTTCTCTTTGCTTTGGCTCTGCAAAATATAACATGTCACGATATCGCGACACTTTCGCCTCCATACGCTTTCTCTATTCTTTTGTCGTGATATCGCGACATTTCTACCTTCGCAGACTTCGTCTTTTCTTTTGTCGCGATATCGCGACACTTCTACTTTCATAGACTTCGACTTTGCTTTTGTCGCGATATCGCGACACTTCTGCCTCCGTAGTCTTCAACTTAGCTTTTGTCATGAAATCATGACACTTCTGCTTCCGTACTTAGCTTCTTTGCTTTTGTCGCGAAATCGTGACACTTCTGCCTTTGAAGTCTTCTTCTCTGCTTTTGTCATGAAATCGTGACACTTCTGCTTCCGTACTTTACTTCTTTGCTTTTGTCACGAAATCACGACACTTCTACTTTCGAAGTCTTGCTTTCTACTTTTGTCACGAAATCGTGACAGTTCTGCTTCCATACGCTTCCTCTCTTTCTTTTATCGCGAAATCGTGACACTTTTCCACCTTACTTTCTCTCTCCTATTTTAGTCATGAAAATGCGACATGTTATGAAATCGTGACACTTTTCTTACTTTTTCTCTTTCTTCGAACTTCTCATGAAATCGTGACAGTTCTACTTCTGTACACTTCCTCTCTTTCTTTTGTCACGAAAATGCAACATGTCGTGAAATCGCGACACTTTCCAAACTTACTTTCTCTCTTCTATTTTAGTCGTGAAAATGCAACATGTCACGAAATCGTGACACTTTTCTTACTTGTTCTCTTTCTTCGAACTTGTCACGAAATCGCGACACTTTTTCCTACTTTCTCTTTCTCTTCCAACATGTCGTGAAATCATGATAGTTTTTCCACTTGCCTTTTTCTCTTCCAACATGTCACGAAATCGTGACAGTTTTTCCTGCTTTTTCTCTCTCTTCCAACATGTCATGAAATCGCGATAGTTTTTCCACTTGCCTTTTTCTCTTCCAACATGTCACGAAATCACGATAGTTTTTCCTGCTTTTTCTCTCTCTTCCAACATGTCGCAAAATCGTGATAGTTTTTCTTGCTTTTTCTCTCTCTTCCAACATGTCACGAAATCACGACAGTTTTTCTTGCCTATTGTATATGTCGCGATATCGCGACACTTTTCTTACTTGTCTTTTTCTTTGATCTTTTGCATATGGGCCACTTCGGTCTTCTTGGAAAATCACTGTACATACTCTGAATAACCTTTGAACTCCTGTCTTCTACATCTGAATAGCTTTTGAACTTCCTGTCCACTGCATCAATAGATCTATCTGATCGTGTTGACAACAATGACAATATCGTTGTTGCACCTTGCTCAACAATCTCCCCCTTTGGAATTGTTGGCAACACATGTGCAATTTCTTGTAACTCTTCTCCCCCTTTGACAATAATACCAAAGGGCTACTGCAGACTCCCCCTGAGTCCATGCACAACATTCTCAAGCACAATTTATTACACTTAGCAAAAATCATGAACATGAGCAAAAAGATAATCAAATACTTAAATGCTCCCCCTAAGAATGTGATCCCTGTAGCTAGTCAATTCTTGGGAAGTGTGACCACTCCCAATTTATTGCGAAGGTACTCAAAAACTTCCTTGGGCAATGGTTTTGTGAAGATATCTGCTACTTGCTCTGTAGTTGGAACAAAATCCAACTTAACCTCACCTTTCGCAACTTTCTCCTTCAAAAAGTGATACCTGATAGCAATGTGTTTTGTGCATGAATGCATAACCGGATTCTTGGAGATGTTAATGGCACTAGTGTTATCACACTTAACTGATATTGGCTCACTAAAGCTAATACCAAGATCTTTCAGGGTTTGTTTCATCCATAATACCTACGTACAACATGTTGTCGCTACAATATATTCTGCCTCTGATTTCGATAAAGAAACTAACTCTTGTTTCTTACTGTGCCACATGACCAATCTGTCTCCAAGATAGAATGCACCTCCACTGGTACTCTTTCTGTCATCTACACATCCTGCCCAATCTGCATCTGAATACGAAATAAGGGTGAAGTCTTTACCTTTTGGATACCATAACCCATACTCCATAGTACCCTTGAGGTACCGAAGAATCCTCTTCACTACTGTCACATGAGTCTCCTTGGGATTAGCCTAAAATCGTGCTACCATGCATACTACCTGCAAAATATCCGGTCCGGTAGTCGTCAGGTATAGTAAGCTTCCAATCATAGATCTGTACATGGTTTGATCAACAGGTGGAGATTTGTCATCCTTGCTCAACTTGCAACCTGTCGTCATGGGAGTGCTAACTGGCTTACAATCCTCCATTGTGAACTTTTTTAACATCTCTTTCACATATTTAACTTGAGAAATAAATATGCCCTTCTTATTTTGATTAACTTGCAACCCGAGGAAATATGAAAGTTCACCAATCATTGACATTTCAAATTCTTTCTGCATCTTATTTGCTAAATCTTTACACGACTCATCTTTGTTGCTGCCAAATATGATATCATCTACGTATACAACAAGAACAATAAGATGCCCATTTTCTGTTTTGACATACAAATTACTATCCACCATACCTTTCTTAAACCTTTGTTGAGTGAGATAGTTGTCTAGCCTTGCATACCATGCTCGAGGTGCCTGTTTTAAGCCATATAATGCTTTCTTCAACTTGCAAACCAAGTTGGGATCATCACCAAGTTGGAAACCATCTCGGTTGCTCAATATAAACCTCTTCTTCAAGTTTCCCATTCAAAAATGCTGATTTCACATCCATTTGATAAACTTTGAAATTCTTGTAGACTGCTAAAGCCAGAAACATTCTAATTGCCTCTAGTCTAGCTACTAGTGCAAAAGTTTCCTCAAAGTCAATGCCTTCAACTTGTGCATAACCCTTACATACCAATCTTGCTTTATTTCTGACTACCTGTCCGTCTTCATTCAATTTGTTTCAAAAAATCCATTTAGTCCCGATTATATTTTTATTTGCAGGTCTAGGTACTAACTCCCAAGTTTTGTTTTTCTCGATCTGATCTAATTCTTCATTTATTGCCTTCATCCAACTTTCATCTTTGCTTGCGTCAACAACATTTTTGGGCTCAATGTTGGATAATAGAGAGTAGTTACTTACTACTCTTCTTCTTGTCTGAACACCAACTTTGGGGTCTCCAATTATTTGCTCTCTAGGATGATTTCTCTGCCAACTAACTGTTTTGAATTTCTTATTTTCTTCCACTTCTGAATCACAACTTAAATCATCTGAGTCAATTTTTTGTATCTTTTCCATTTCGTTTTCCTCATCTCCTTCAATAACCTCTTCATAAATTGGGTAGTTCGTTTCATAGCTAATTACTCGTTCTCTACCTTCATCAAATTTAACATCGACACTGTCCACAATTTTCTTTAGCCTCTTGTTGTAGCATTTGTAAGCTTTTCTTTTTGACGAATAACCAACAAAAATACCTTCATCCGCTCTATCTTCAAACTTACCAAGATTATCTTCAGTTCTTTTGATGTAGCACTTGCTGCCAAAAACTTTGAGGTATTTTGTTGTTGCCCTTTTATCGAACCACAACTCATAAGGATTTTTGCTTTCATGTGTTCTCAGCATGTACCTATTTTGGATATACACCGCAGTATGGACTGCTTCTTTCCAAAATCTGTCTACTACTCTGCTTTCAGCCAACATAGTCCGTGCCATTTCCTGCACTGTCCTATTCTTTATTTCTACCACTTCCAAAGGTTTGCTTGTGTAGTACTCTTTTGTTTTGAATGTGACTCTAGTTTGCTTCCCCTTTTGGCATGAAGCACAAATGTTGTTTGCAGGTTTGTTGATGGTGGGAATATCTCTCACAGCCCTTTTTGAGGTGATTTTTACTAGATTATCAAAACTGATATGACCGAGTCTCTTGTGCCACAACCAATTTTCTTCTTCCTGTCCAATAAAACAAGCTCCTTCTGAAGTCTCTGAGAGCGTGTATAGGTTTCCAGATGTCCTTGATCCAGTTGCTATCAATTTTCCACTGTTTGTTTTTTTGACTTCACAACCCTGCTTCATAAAAACTACTTCATGACCTTTATCACAAATCTGACTTATGCTCAACAAGTTATGTTTCAAACCATCCACAAACAAGACTTCTTCTGACTTAATTTTTCCGTCACTAATTTTAACTGAACCTTTGCCAACTATCTTAGCTCCATCATTATTTCCAAACTTTATTGAACCACCTTCATATTTCTGTAACTTCTCAAATTTTTGTTTGTCACCTGTCATATGACTGGAGCATCCACTATCAAGTATCCATGGTACATATTTATTCTGTGCTTTAAATGTTGTTTGTACGATTAAGGATTCCTTTTCTTCCTTAAGTCGCTCTTTTTCTTTCCACTCCGTTTTGATAGTAGTTTTGGGCTCTTGTTTTGCCTTTCCCTTATCAATAGCTTGTGCATGTTTTTCAAGAAGTTTTCTATTTTGTCTCATCCTATTTGGTTGAAATTTTCTTCCCTGAAACTGATTTGATGCAAATGTACTTCTACAGTTTCTTGCAATGTGCCCAAAATTATGACAGTTATAACATTCTACTGTATAATTCATCAAAGGAGAAAAAGCATTTCTACTAGTGAAATTCCTTGGTCTTACATTATATTTGCAGTCTGAGATTTTATGTCCATAGCCATTGCATTTAAAAAAGAAACCAGAAAAGGGATAATTGAACCTGGGTGATGGTCTTTGCCATGTTGCCGTAGGAGCCATAGGTCTTCTTCTTCTTTGATGTGTGACATTGGTGAATCCATCATTGTCAATTCTCCTTTCGTGCCTCGCATTATTACTTTATTTTTCGCATTATTGCTTTCTTTTGCATGAGACATTTTTCCTTGATCAACCTGTTTCTTATCTTCATTCTTTATGGATTCTACATTTCTGGCCTTTGATCCATTTGATGATTCTCCTTCGACGAAACCCAGACCAAATTTGATGCCTGCAGGCCTTTGGTCATTTATGATCTTATCCAGATTCATAGAACTTTCTTCACATTTGTGATAACAACTAATTTTCTTATTCATCTCTTCTAGCTGCATTCTTAAACCAACAATCTCTTCTTCTAGCTTGCTGCAATAATCTATTTTCATGGTTATTTGCACTTCGAGATCTTTGGAGATTTTCTTGGATTCTTCTATCTGTACTTTCAAACTGGTTATGATTTCATTTGCATCCTCAAGCTTTTTTGAAATTTTCTTATTCTTTTTCCTCTCTATTTTCCACTCTTCAAGTGCAGAGATCAACTCACCTTCTAGATCTACTTCAGCCTCAGGGTTTTCACCACATACTTCAGAGTTCACTCCTTCCTTTTCTGATTTTACTTCTTCAAATGCCATGAAAAGAGCTTCACCTGTTTCCTCTTCGTAATCCTCACCGGAGCTGTCTTCTGATGAACTGGCATTCCTGGAGATGAAACTTTTCTTCTTGAAGTTGCCTTTTCTGAAATTCATTTTCTTCTTCCAGTCACTTCTTTCTTGGTGCGATCCTTCATCATTTTTGTTCTTCTCTTTAAGTGGACATTTAGTCACAAAATGCCCAATGCCTCCATAGTTGAAACATTTAAGCGGTAGCTTTCCTCTGTATTTTCCTTTTCCCCTTTTTAGTTTTCTAACAAAGTTTGCTTCCATTTCATCTGATGTCTCTTCTTCCTCGGACTCTTGTTTTGCATTTTTATCTTTAAGGGCTTTAAAAGTCGCTTCTCTGTCTGTGGGTTTAGATCTTCCTATCCTCATCTCATATGCAGTCAAAGAACCATACATCTCATCTATACTAAAATAATTTAGATTTTTAGCTTCTTCTATCGCTGAGACTTTAGAATCAAACCTTTGAGGAAGAGATCTTAATACCTTTTTCACGACGATAGAGTCTTCGATATCCTCGTCGAGTCCTCTGATCGCATTAATGATTCCATTAACTCTCAACATATATGCCTCAATGTTTTCATCGTCATTCATATTTAATGCTTCGAACTGAGCTCGATGTGTCTGTAACTTGGCCTCCTTGATCTTATCATCTCCTTCATGAATACTCCTCAGCTTTGTCCCATATCTCTTTTGTCATTTTACAACTCATGATCTTTACTAGTTCACTATCTCGCTAATCCGCACATGAGAGCATTCTTTGCTTTTGAGTTATTTTCAAATAGTTTCTTTTCGTCACCTCTTTTGGAGGAGTGATGGGTATTGTGTATCCACTAACTACTGAATCCTAGATGTCATATCCCAAAGCACAGAGATATGTTTGCATCCTGATTCTCCAGAATGCGTAATTAGATCCGTCAAACAATGGTGCTTTGTTTGATGAGAAGCCTTCACCACCTGCCATTGTGTTACTTCCAAGATCACCCTAGCCGGTTAAGCTTGTACAGGAACTTAGCTCTGATACCAATTGTTAGTCTTACAATGACACTGAGAGGGGGGTGAATCAGTGTAGCTCTTTAAACTTAAATTTATAGCTCTTAATACCGCAATAATTAAAACTTATTACTAGATACAACAAGTATAACAAAAGAGCATCACACAACACAAGATTTAATGAGGTTCACCAATGTGGCTACTCCTCAAAAATGATTGCTTGGACTACCATCCAAATCCAGCCTTTGCAAAGCACCAACTTTACAATCAATTTACCAAAGACACACTCGGAAGGAGCACCAACCCCTGATTTATCTGCACCAATAGAAAGGAGCACCAACCCCTGATTTACCAAAACCAACTGGAAGGAGCACCAACCCCTGATTTATCTGCACCAACAGAAAGGAGCACCAACCCCTAATGCCAAGCTGCAACCTGGACTTCAATTTGAATCTATAAGTTTGATAGAAAGATACCTTTGTTTTTGCAAGACCCTGACTGGTCTTCTTCACCTTTGCGTTCTCTACGCACTCTGCTCTCTCTATGCAATCACTTCGCACACTCTACTTTGTTACAGTCGAACTTCATGATCATCTTCTCCCTTTCGTGCACTCTGCTCTCTTTGCGAATTTTGCACTTAGCACGATTCGACACGACTTGCTCTCTACGCACTACGACCGAATTTCGCACACTTCAACATTCTTCAATTCTCCAAATAGCCCTCCTTTTATAACAATATTTTTATGATGAAAACCCTAATCTTAGTCGACTATAAATCCTAATCTTAGTCGGCTTTCATAACAACTGTAAACCCTAATTTTAGTCGGTTGTCATCGGTCTTCGTCGGCTTCAACTCAACCGCAAAAATACATGTCGTGATATCACGACACTTTCTCTTTCTCTCTCTTTCTCCTTGCTTTGGCCCCCAAAAATACATGTCACGATATTGTGACACTTTTTCTTTCTCTCTTTCTCTTTGCATCGGACCGTGAAAATGCTACATGTCACGATATCGCAACACTTTTTCTCCTTGCTCTTTCTCTTTGCATCGGACCACGAAAATACATGTCGTGATATCGCGACACTTTTTCTCCTTGCTCTTTCTCTTTGCTTTGGCCCATGAAAATACAACATGTCATGATATCATGACACTTTCACCTCCGTACGCTTTCTCTATTCTTTTGTCACGATATCGTGACATTTCTACTTCTGTAGACTTCGTCTTTTATTTTGTCATGATATCATGACACTTCTACTTTCATAGACTTCGACTTTGCTTTTGTCACGATATCATGACACTTCTGCCTTCGTAGTCTTCAACTTAGCTTTTGTCATGAAATCATGACACTTCTACTTTCATACTTAGCTTCTTTGCTTTTGTCGTAAAATCATGACACTTCTGCCTTTGAAGTCTTCTTCTCTACTTTTGTCATGAAATCATGACACTTCTGCTTCCATACTTTACTTCTTTGCTTTTGTCATGAAATCATGACACTTCTGCTTCCAAAGTCTTGCTTTCTACTTTTGTCATGAAATCGTGACAGTTCTACTTCCGTACGCTTCCTCTCTTTCTTTTGTCGCAAAAATGCGACATGTTGCAATATCGTGACACTTTTCAAACTTACTTTCTCTCTCCTATTTTAGTCACGAAAATGCGACATGTCACGAAATCGTGACACTTTTCTTACTTGTTCTCTTTCTTCAAACTTGTCACGAAATCATGACAGTTTTTCTTACGCTTCCTCTCTTTCTTTTGTCATGAAAATATGACATGTCGTGAAATCGCGACACTTTTCAAACTTACTTTGTCTCTTCTTTTTAGTCTGCAACATGTCACGAAATCGCGACACTTTTCTTACTTGTTCTCTTTCTTCGAACTTGTCACGAAATCGCGACACTTTTTCCTGCTTTCTCTTTCTCTTCCAACATGTCATGAAATCGTGACAGTTTTTCCACTTGCCTTTTTCTCTTCCAACATGTCACGAAATCGCGACAATTTTTCTTGCTTTTTCTCTCTCTTCCAACATGTCACGAAATCATGATAGTTTTTCCTACTTTTTCTCTCTCTTCCAACATGTCATGAAATCGTGACAGTTTTTCTTGCTTTTTCTCTCTCTTCCAACATGTCACGAAATCGCGACAGTTTTTCTTGTCTGTTGTATATGTCGTGATATCGTGACACTTTTCTTACTTGTCTTTTTCTTTGATCTTTTGCATATGGGCCACTTCGGTCTTCTTGGAAAATCACTGTACATACTCTGAATAACCTTTGAACTCCTATCTTCTGCATCTGAATAGCTTTTGAACTTCCTATCCACTGCATCAATAGATCTATCTGACTGTGTTGACAACAATGACAATACTATTGTTGCACCTTGCTCAACTTTACATTAGCCACACTTTGGTAAGCTACGAGATAGGATATGCATACGTAGAAAAGTTGTGCTTAGCAGTGGTTTTTGTAACCAAGAAATTACGCCAATACATGTAAGCCATACAACATATGCAATATCCAAGCAAAATCCTTTCTAGTATATGATGAGAAAGACATCATAATACACGTACTACAAAATGGATCATGCTATTGACAAAATTCAATTTGGAATTCATAAGCCAAAAGTCCATCAAGGGACAAGTCATAATTGATCAGCTAGCTAAGGTGCCTCTTCAAAATAGAGGCCTCTCACCATAGAACTTCCTGATGATGTAGTATTTACCCTATCATAAGAACCCAAACCCGAAGAACTAGAAAATGAAGCTGACATGATTTTGTTCTTTGATGGTTCGAAGTATGAGCAAGGAGGTGGTGTGAGGATTGTATTTTTCATGCCATAAGGTGTTCCAATACCCTTTCCATTCAAGCCAGACTTCCCTTGCACTAATAACAACATTGAATATGAGGCCCTAATATTGGATATCCAAACAACTATTGCTATGAGAATCAAAAGGCTAAATATCTTGGTGACTCCCTCCTCATAGTCAACCAAGTCAAGGGACTATTTCAATGTTAGGATGTAATCCTAAAAGCTTACAAGGAGCTTGTTGACACATATCTAGCCAAAATAGAGTGGTAACACATCGATTCAATCCCTCATTCATCAAATATATTCACAAACACCATGGCATCTCTGGGATACTTGATCCCTCAGAATCGATCTCTTTATTTTGAAAGCACGAGAATACGAAAACAAAAAGGAATATGCCACAAGAAAGAACAAGAAAGAACATATACAAATTGACACAAGATAAAAGCAATACAAATTGACACAAGATAAAAGCAATAGAAATATGGTAATCTCTTCATTGATAGGCTTTGTAAATTGTGTTACAATATGTCTCCTTCATTTTTAGGGGAAAGGAGCGTCAAATGTGTTTCTTGTCACAACATCCATGGATCACAATCCTTGTTCCGCGTGCCCACATGTAATATGGGCAGACAAAAACGTCACCGTCGCTTGCGTATATGATTATTTGCTCTTTCCTACTCCTTTGCTGTTGAAAACCTGTGTTCAAATAAATAGAAAATATTAGTAATACCTGCAGACAAAATGAAACATGTATTTCCCAAAGCCTATTGTCAGTGTATGCATGAAAATAATAAAAAGACTATCAGATGAGCTTTGATTGACCTAAAATTTTGACAGAAGCATAAAAATGTTATCAGAATACCACTACAAAAAGAATAGTCTAAAAATTCCTCACAAATTTGTATTTGCTCTAGGGTGGGACAAATAGACCCTTGACAGATTGGTATTCGTTCCAGGCTGGGACGAATAGACCTATAATAACTTATCAAAAAGCACCCTCTTCAAAGTCCTATCTCAGAAGCTCCAAATGACATAAAAATTTTTTATTAGCTAATTGGGGGTGTTTTGAGAAGACCCAGAAGGTCATATTCCTCCAATTTTGCCTCTAGCACCTAGATTTTGATGATGGCATCTGCAAGTTAGTGAAAGCGGGAAATAGCAATAACCTGGTCAAAAATGATCAGAATGTAATGAAATTTGAACTGTAACCTATTTAACCTATCTAGAATCAAATTTAAAAAAAAAAACAAATAAATCTATCACATATTTCTAATCATCTCGGGGTGGGGCGATTAGCACTATGATAGTTTGGGGAGCGCCTGGGGGCAGGACGCCCACTGTTTGAAGCACTTTTTCAGCACCAATCCACTTGGGATGGGTCCAAAACTGGTTATGGGGTTCTATAAACAAATTTTGTGGATAGTTGTGGCCAAAAATTAGGTTTTGGGTACAAATTTGTGTTTCTAATAGTCGCCCAATAACCTCCCTTTCAAATGAGAGATTAAGGATGTAAAAGCACAAATCGCAAGTAGGTATGTAAATTGGCAGCACCTCATTGCTCAAATGCTCCTTCTCTGTATATATTTTGGGTGGGAAAACTCCCCAATTTATAGACCTTAGGGTCTCCTTGTTTGGATTGCGCATGCGAGGGCGCCTCTTGAGTTAACTGTCCTATTTTCAGAGAAAAGCTAACTCCCTGATAAAAAATCTTCTTGCATGAGGTTTCTAAAATAAAGACACTCATGACTAAAGTCTCTCCTCTTGAAAAAAAACTATTCCTCACAATTGCATGGCCTAAAGCCTCAGTTAACTGGCAGAGTTGTCGAGGTTTGACTTTTTGCCAATCAAACCTGCTATTCGTCCCACCCTGGAGCGATTGCTTCATCATCCTAGGGTGGGACGAATACCAGTTTGAATTCGTCCCTAGGTGGGACGAGTAGAGAAAAAGGTGCCAAAAATGTGCAAAATTGACTTTTGACCCTCAAAATTGCTTTTGGGAGTGGTTACGACCACTGTTTAACCTTTGGGGGCTGCCCTAGGGGCTATGTGTGTCAATGCGATTAGTGCTTGTTGTCACATAATCGGATTGGTGTTGTTTTTGTGTCTACATATTTCACTACCATTCATGTCAAAATTCTCTCACTCAACGATCCAACGTGAGGCTTTTGATAACAAGGAATAAGTCAACATGATTCATATAGATCTAGACCATGATTGGTTCTGTAAAGCCAAAGACTTCTTAAAGAAGGCACCTTGGGGGTCCCTGATCTCACAAGGTCCTATGGAGAATGGTACCACTATTCACCACAAGGTTATTTCTTGATATGCATTCATGCAAATTGAAGTGTAAGAGGAATTATCCATATTATCTATCAAGGTTGTAGCTTATCAAGACTAGATTTCTTAGTTACAAGACTTCCTTAGGCTTGGAATTGTCCCACAGGGACTGTTGCATGACGAAATACAAGCATTCAAGAAAAAAATTACAAGATATGTCTTACTAGGAGGTATATTGTATTGTCAAAGCTATGATAGAATCCTGCTACGTTACTTAGAGCCCCAAGAATTAGCTTGGGTAATTTCACAAGCTCATGATGGTACATGTGGTAACCACTTCAGTAACATGGTCATTTTCAAGAGCATCCTTTGAATGGGTTATTACTAGCCCACCATGGAGAAGGATTGTTGTGAGTATGTTAGGAAATGCATTAAATTCTAGCAGTATGCAAACCTAATGCACTTGCCATCTTAAGCCTTACAACCCATTCAGATGGCTTGGTCATTTTCTCAGTTGGGTTTCAATATGATTGGAAATATTTTTCCCCCATATTTGGGTTGATACATGTTCATCTTAACGGATACTAAGTACTTCACCAAATGGGTAGAAGCAGTCCTCTTAACCTTGAGAATTTGTCCTTGGATTGCAGAGTTCATAATTCACAATATCATCTATCATTTTGGGGTGCTCTTAAAGATAATCTCGGATAATGGTCCATCATTAAAAAAAAAATATGTGAGCTTTAATGACCAAATACAACATTCAACATAGTTGTGTGACACCATACTATCCACAGGCAAACAGACAAGCAGAGGCCTCAAACAAGACAATAGTAGCCATCTTAAAGAAGACGGTGAAATAAAATCATAAGGACTAGCATCTGTAATTACCCTTGGTATTATGGGCTTACAGGACTAATGTAAGGATGCCCACTGGGGCAAAACCATTTTCACTTGTATACGGTGCTAAGGCCATTATGCCCTTAGAGTTGGAAATCCTAACATTACGCATCGCATTGAAAGAGTTCATAAATAACGACACTGTGTGACAAGCTCGCTTGGATCAATTGACCCTTCTAGATGAACGTCACATTAATGCTCTTGAGCATCTTCCCATTTACTAGGATCATCTAAAACAAGCTTATAATAATAAAGTCCATCTGAGAGACTTTAAATTTTGGGATCTTGTGCTTAAAGAAAACCAACAAAACTCAAATTTGCGACCGCATTTTCGAGATAAATTTATGGCCAATTGGATAGGTCCCTATATCATCTCTGAGAAGATTGGGCCTGGGGCATATCGCCTAACAATGCTAGAGGGTGTTGAGGAGCCAAATCCTCTCAAAATAATTCATTTAAAGGTGTTTCACACATAAATCAGCAAAATATCAAAAACATTCAAATAAATTTCAAAAGTTTCAAAAATAATAGAAATCATAAAAATCCAAACAAATAAGAAAATATCAAAATAAAAAACAAAATGCTCCAAAGGCATCTTAAAGCCCTTTGGTCAACTCACAAAAGCTCCAAAGACATATTAAATCCCTTTGCTCAATCACAAAAAGCTCCAAAGACATCTTAAAGCCCTTTGGTAAAATCATAAAAAGCCCCAAAGGCATCTTAAGCCCTTTGGTCAAAGGTAAAAAAAAAACACAAAAACAATTTAAAATCAAAAAGTTCAAAAACATTCAAAATAATAAAAAACTCAAAAACAATTGAAAGCATTAAAAATACAAAACATTTACATGTGCATATTGCATTTGCATTCATGTAGTTGCATTGCATATAGGCATGTCCATCCATTGTACTTGCATTAGGGTAGATTGTGTTTGCAATCTTATAAACGACACCACATTTGTATCTCAATCATGCATATTCAAAATCCATCATCATCCATCACCCAAAAGTGTAACTATTTTTTTCAACAGAACCCCCTCCTATTGCTATAAGGAATATACTAGGGTTTTCCAGTCACTCAACCATACCTAATGGTTTTATCAAACTTTGTATAAAGTCATATTAGCTTCTAATAGGTGAGGTTTAGTTCTGATAGCACCCAGTATATTTCAAAATCCTATCACTAATCAAAACACTAAGATCCTAGTTGAAACAAAGGAAAGATGAACATTGTGAAGCAGTATTAGGTATCCTAAGGTGAAAATTTATCTTGCTCATCCCCTTGTGTGTCCAGTTTGGAAATGCTGAGAATTGGCAAAAGGACAATTTCATCCCTACCCAAAGAAATCCCTTGCTTTAATCAAAAGAAGCAAAATCCTCAACAAAGAAAAATTCAAAAACAAAATAAATAGTGATGGTCATCACTACATAAATCCCTTGCTCAAAAGAAAATAAAAATTCAAAATAAATAGTGGTTTTCATCACTAAGCATGAGAAAGTATCCCAAATAATATAAAGAAAAGAAGGGAGTGTTGAACTTGAATCCCTAGAATCCTTAGCATGAATGAGCCTTACGCACGATGATATGTCTATCACATTAGCATCTCGTTTTTGTACAAACCAATGTTTGCATGTGGAAGAGCTAGCTATAGGTGTCATATACTGCCTAGTGGTCTAATCCAACTGAGTCCAACTCAGGATAAGGATAAACATTTGAGGATCCCCAATACAAAAATGGGATGAATGAATCCCACCTAGAACTGGGGCGTGCTTATGTTCTATATAATATATTCATTTGCACACACAAGTATAATGAGTATCTAGGTCTTCATAACAAAAATTTATCCTTCAGAAGCTTTGTATGATCAGTATACAACTTTTGATGAAGCAACTAGGGTATTTGAGTCTCATGGAAAACCTCAAAAACTACCTTATAGCAATAACTCATATCATAACTCGCATCATCAACTTTCTTTAGGAAGCTTCATTCCTTGAAAGGTATCCATGAAATAGGATAGATACCGGATGAATGTCAACAATGATATTTATATGGCCACTGACTATTTTGTGCACATACTTTTATGTATATAAGCTAATCAAGAAAGTAAATATATATCACATCATTTCACTTCACATTTGGATGTTTGAACGAGTAATTCTTATTACAAGAGATAGTATTTATTCATGATTTTTATACATTATATGGTGTCGCCTATTATATTGTTAAACTCAAATCACATTCATTCCTTATGTTTTAAGTGATTAAAGCATATAGATTCATTTACATGAAATCTTCATCATAATGCATCACACACATTTCATTTATCATATCATCACAACATAAGTTAGATACATACAAATGAATCAAAAGATAAACATGTATTTAACATAAGCATTTCATCCATATATGCATCCTTCATCATAATGCATCCACACATATAGATCACATCATCTAAACCATACATCTATCATCTAGCTAAATGCATATCAATACGTCACATTATGTAGCATAAAATCATAAAAATATAATCATAGAAGATACACATAATGAGTCTCAAAATATAGATGTCATATATGTGTCAAATAAGTACATATAGGTACAAAAATTTTCATACGGCTACAATCGTGTAGGTTAGCTGACCTTACACTCAAAATAGTACAAGATGCCCAAAAAACCATAGTGATCAAGAGTGGGTTGCACCACTAGCATCACCTCTGCCTTCACCATCCCTTTGGGAGGTAGCATAGAACTGGCACCTCCAGTCCACTCTGTCCAGGACCTGGTCTTGTGGCTTGAACGAGCTGATGACTACCCTAAAGTACTTTGGTTGGTCCTTTATGACCCTCCTACCATAGGCATCTTTGGTCAGTAGTCTCCTCAAAGCCCGACCTCATGCTCCAGTGCCATGATATAGGACACATCCAAGATGCGCTGCTCCAATTCCTCTACTAAAATCTTATGCAAGCACCAAATATTTGCACCTACATCTAAACCACCAGGTCCTTGAGGCACTGTAATAGGTGGCACAACCTATCCCTGAGCAACAAACCCACCGGTAGTAAGCTGATCTATCCTATCCTACAATGTGGTTCGCTCTACCTCAAGGCACTGAACCTAAGTTTAAAACTCAACAATATTAGCATCCCTCTACTACACCTAAATCTGAAATATCTACAACTCAGCCTCAACCTGGTGCAGCTAAGCCTAGAGAGGGGACTCCTGCTCCTCAAGAGGTAACTCCTCCTCTTCATTAAGGGTAACCTACTCCTCTACCACCTGCTCATCTACTCCCTATTGTCCTTCCTACCCCCAATCATCTGTCTGAGCCTACACTCATTTCCCATTTGGATCCTCGACCTCTGCCTCATCCAAAGTCCACCCTAGGTGATCACCACCCTACCACAAGTGTGTACCCCACTAGAAGATATACACCTTTGTAACTCTAGCATCAACCACACCAGGATCAATTGTAGGATGGTCATCCTCCTCTAGAACTACTATAATTTGAGGTGATGGAAGGTTCTTCTCTAAAGCAATCTAACGATACACAACTAGCTCAAGAGGGACTTCCTAATGGATGTCAAACTATCTAAGCACCCTTGAATAATAAAAAAACTCTTTGATATCGTCCTTGCGGATAATAACCCATTGGTCTTACCGATTTTGGGCTATGAATCTAGTTGGTTACTCTTAGGTAGGATACTCATGATAAGGCCTCTAGATGATGTCAATGGTCTGCAATCTAGTCATAGAAGCTGTGTAATGGGAAAGCTCCCCTACAAAATGTTGACTCTTTTGCTCCTCGAGGACTCTAGGCCACCTAGATCCATAGCACTGGGCATCATCATCCAAAAAAGTGATCTCTACAGGAAGTCCTACTAGGCAATCCACCATAATATGATCCTATCCCCATATCTGAAGGAGCAAGCTGTATGAAATGCTGGCCCATCCATGACACTGCATGTGGTATAACTCATCATACCACTACGTCAATAGTGCACTCCCCCAAGCATAGATGATAGGTGTATCATTATAAATTAGGTCCTATACCATTGCCAAGAGGTTCCATGGGAACCTCGCTCTAGAGTAGTCAGGAATAAGGATGTTGCAAATCACCATCAATAGGACAATGTGTCTTTAGGAGAAGACATGCTCTTGGTACCACCAGGTAACAAAAATCCCATTAGAAAGAGTATCTTGGAAGGTAGCAGTGACGTCTTACAAAGACCATAGAAAACATTGCATCTCTAGCACTAGTGGGAGAAGAGACAATGGGCACTCTATCAAAAGAGATCTAGAAGATCCTATAGATATCCTCTAGAGTGATCATCATCTCATCGGTAGGCAATTGGAAGGTATTATTTGTAGAGTCCCATAAATGGGCCAGGGCAGTAAGGTAAGCCTAATTCAACATGATCATTGAAAGCCCAGTGACACACTGGAGCCCACAAGCATAAATCCACTCCCAATTTGTGTCATCTAAGAGGGGCATAAGGTCCCCAAGTAGCTTTGGGTCCTGAGCCTGAGCAGATAAAATCTAAAGAGAGTAAAATAAATGCCTAAGTAAAATGCACTAACAAACTAATAAATGCATAAATCCTAAAAATAGTGTAAGATAATCTAAGATAAGCCTAAGGCATCAAGAAAAATGGCTAAGTGCACCTAAGCATCCAAAAACATCAAATATTACACTTCAAATTCTAAAAAAATCAATTAAATTTCTTAAAAATTCAAAAATCTAAGTAATCAACCTATGGCTACTTGGTCGCTCATGTTAGGAGTGGCCACCAAGTGACCATTGAAGCTAGAAGTGGCTAGGTTCCAATGGTCATAAATATGATCATTGGAGTTCAAGTTGGTCGCTGACAGTGACAACAGCCAGCCGTAGGCCAACCTAGTTGCTCTGAGCGGTAGCAACCAGAGTGCGACATGCTAATGACATTCCCCCATGGCCAAAAATCCAAAAAAAATGCAAAATTCCTAAAATAGAAGGAAACCCATCTGCTAAAACCCTAAACTAGTCCTATCTACTAGTTTAGTTCATTGCCAATAGGGTTAATGAGGTTCCTTTACCAAATTATTTAGTTAGGTTCATTTTACTGCATTCACAAAAGAGGGGGTTAGGGTTTAGAAAGGTACCCGTGTAGCTTCGGATCTTCCATTGGTTGAAGCCTCCCCCTACTTGGCCATCATGTCCACTCAACAACAAATCCAATAGCACTTCGTGTCACAATCAGACAATCATACCTTAGAGCTTCACAAGAACAAACCAATAGTAGTCCCAAACCTACCCGATTGTGTTTGAGGTACAAGTGCAAACTTACACAAATTTAAGCCTTCCATTATTTTGGAAGAAATTATTCTATGATGCGCTCCCTCCCACATGATTGGGGCATCCAATGTTGATCAGATCAATGATCATCATCCAACCTACAATGTGACCCTAGGTGGTCTATTTTTGCTTTGTGTTGTGAATTCCCAAAACACATCCCAAAAAAGGACATCTATAGACACCTAAAATATGTCATGTTTAGGAGACTACCCATATGGACATATTTGCAAACCATATGAATCCTCTTGGATCTCTCCAAGAGTAAGAAGTGGTCCTAATCACTCAAACATGGCAGTTCTAGCCCATCTAGGCTTGGTCGCTCTCAAGCAGAGCGACCGCCACACCTGGTCGCTGAAGACTACAATGGCCACACCTAGCCGTTGGACCTAACAATGGCTAGCACCATGCATAGTCTGGATGTGAATACAGGCCCAAATCACATAGTTTGATTGCACCTTTACATTGTTTATGGGAATATTTTTGTGAGGAACTTCCTAAGTTCCTCCTAATTGCCCCTTCAATGCCATTTTGTGATTGATGCTTCCCACCAGGGATGACCAGTCATATGAGATTTGGATTGAAGCATCTATAGGAAGCCAAGGTCCAGATATAGAAGAGAGGGAAGTCTACATATGGACTCTCCCACAAAGAGCAAAAGATCCATGATTTTCAGAGTTTATGCTACGAAGCCCTGTCATATTGGAGAGCACATCTATCAGCCCTTGAGGAGCAACAAAGTGTTGTCAGGCTGAGGAGAGACTACGCACCCGATATTCACCTCCATTATTATTCACCCCCATTTTGTGTACCTGACACATCCGAAGACCCTTGAACATCAATATAAGTAGAGATCTTGGTGCTACAGCCCTTGGAGTGCAAGGAGAAAGGTCTATTTCATAGTCGTTGTCTTGGATAGTGGCCCATAGGCAAAACCTAGGGTTTGGCATTAGTTTTCTTTGTGCTAGCATTAGATTAGATCATTTAATCTTACAATAGTTATTCCTAGTGTATATCTAATTTATGGTATGCATTTACATTATTGTTCTTTAAGACATACCAACATATTTCACTAGCTTTATTGCATTTAATCATAGTATATTCATTTATCTTGCTTATCAGGTTTGATACTAACAACCTCATCCAAGGAGGTAGCCTGGATTACTAATCATGCTTTTTTGTTTCCATAAATGCAAGTACAGGTCTATAGGATTGGATAAAATCATCATGAGCACAAGGATTCCTCTAGGACCAGATCTAGAGAAGGAGGCATCTATGAGCCCTCAGACAAGTTCGTGTACGGGTTCGAGAATCTTGTGAAAGCGTACCTCCCATTTGCGAGGGGATTTATTCCACCATCTATTTCCCTGCTTGTAACTAATTGTATCATAAAATGGGTATCCCTTAGAGGGACGAATATGTAACTATGGATTGGAAATATCAATAAAAAGCATATTTATTTGATTTTCTTATTTACGTATCTTTTGCATGCTCATTCCTTTCCAATTGATATAATAAATAATATTGCAAGCTAGGTCGGTTGTGGTGCGGCTTCCTGGGATCACATAGGAGGCTGAGCATAATCCTACAATTCATAAGAACCATATCCCTCCTCTGGGTTTGTTTGAAAAAGTGAAAGAGTAGTTGCCCACTTGGTCCAAGGAGAAAATCACTAACTAGTGGGTTATGAGGGCCCACAGAGGGAAAACCAGGTCAGCTTATGGTCTGGCAATGGATGATGCATTTTTGGACATATATGATGAGTTCTATGACAACTATTAGCCAATCTCATTCACTAATATTGTACCTCAGACTTTCCAAAAATCTGACAACAAGGAGATCATGGTCGGATAGGAGCAACAAGTGGTTGAGGAAGTACCACTTGTGGAAGAAGAGATACAATCGTCACCAAAAGTGCAACTCCAATGGAAGAAGAATAACAAGCGTGAGGCGCTCCCTTTCCCAAAAATCTCCAAGAAGCCAAGAACAAGCACAATTTCTTCATCAGGAGCGAACCCTCCTCCTGCAGCCAAAGCCACATAGGCTAGTGTTTTAGGAAATCCTCATTTGGTTCAGGCATAACAACTTGACCAGCACATGGAAGTTATAGATCTGGATAATGAGGTAAATGAGGAACAAGAAAAGGATGAACTAGTACCATAGCCGCCCTCATCATCAGCTCAAAAGGTTTCTGAACCTGAAGGTACATTTTCTTCACCTTCTTCCATTTCTCTTGAGTATTCGATGACTGTTGCACCTCATTTCATAGTTATCGCTTCTATCTTACCCCCATTCGATATTTTCTCCACTTCCATTTTGCTTCCTATTTTCCAGTCCCTTGTCATCGATGCTCCATATTATTCTATTCTCACTTCTACTATTTCCCTTTCTTTCAATTCTTTTGCATCTAGTACCAATCCATTTTCTCTCCCTTCATCATCCATTCCAGTAATTTTTGCCATGACTATAAGTATGCAAGCTCCTCTTTGAGTAAGTGTAACTATCACTAAAACCCTCACTTCCATCACCTTAACCACTTCCATTCCACCAATCCTTTCCATTTCCACTTCCTTTCTTGAGCTAAAACCTCAGTAGGCTCATTTTACCTCTGCTCCTTTTGTCGAGTTGCAAGTGCTACCAAATCCAGAGATAGAGATTGTACCAGAGCACCCTATTATGACAAACGTGAGCCAAGCCTGAAAAATCTCATCATAGTGGTTGAAGAGCCGTAAGAGAAGAGAATCTCAAGCTCTAGCAAAGACATTGAAGAAGGTCACTTTTGACCCTAAAGCTATGGAGTCTCATACTATAAAAATGATTGCCCAGGTCCAGAAGACCCAAGGAGAGATGGCTCCAAGTGATTACACTTACGAAGTCATTATAGAGGACCTGATAAATATTGACACCATGAAGAAGTTGGGGAATATATAGGTGGATATGAGCTCTCTTTACTTGCATGGCGAGCATTATAAGAAAAAATTATTGAGGCTAAGGTAAATATTATTGAATTGAATGATGCTCTAGCCAAAAATAGGGATCAACTAGAAATAGTGAAATCAGAGGTAGAGCACTGGTAGAAGAGGACAAAATAGTTGGAGAAATAAGCCAAGGGATACCAGACAGCTTGGGTAGGAGTAAATAAATAAGTTCAAGCATTAACCGCCCAAATTGAGGTTTTACTGAAACAATTAGCCGAGAAAGCCACACAATCAATAGGCTTCTCCAAGGAGAAAATCAAAGAAACTTGCCACCATTTAATGAATGATTGTGTGACATTGGCAACAAATGCATTCAAGGTTCTGTTGTATATTCGTGAGGCTTGGATAGTGATATTTTTGGGTGGTTAGACCTTGGAGTATGCTGAGGAATAGATGGAACCAAAACTAGAGTTGGCACTAAAGATTCAGGTGTTGGCTCAGTCTAACTTCCAAGTCAAGCCCATGAATGGGATCGATCATGGTTGGGAAAAGGCCATGATGATGTTACACAACTTATTTTTCAAGTTAGACCTAGCAAGAGAAGGATGAAATTTGATGACTATGTTTGAGCAAGAGTGTTGTGTTTTGTTAATTTATTTTGAAGCTCTAGCTGATGCTGGGTTTTCAAGTTTCATTGATGAGCAAGGTGAACTATTTCCAACCAAAGAGTTGAAGGTAACCTAGAAAAATTTCATATAAGACACTTCAGAGATTGATAGCTAGGAGGAGCCAATCACAGAGAAAAAAGTTTTATCATGCATGGAGAGGCTCACTTGTATCAAATCCTCCCTATTGGAGCTCCAACAGTGAGCTAATCACATCAACATGGATCACATCCAACATTTACATTTTTTCATTGATTCATTAAGTACACTATTTACATTCACTCCGGATTCCTGGGCCGAGGCATTTTTTGTGTAAGAGAATACTAGTGAAAGCCTCACCAAACAAGAAGCACGAGCATGGGTTGAAGCAGAGAAAAAAATAGTAGAAGAGTAGGAGAAACAAACACAAGAGGAAAGAAGAAAGAAACATACTACATAATTAAATGTACCACCTAATGCAATTGACGATGGTGATAGTTGAGCCCAATGGATGAAGGGTTGGGGTCAATTGCATCTAGAAGAACTTAATACCCCGAGATCCACCAAAAGTGTTGGTAGTTTTACCACACTAAATTTTTATTGTAAAAATTTAAAGAATATAAGATGAATACTGCAATATTTTTAATTTCACTATTTTGAAGTGATATTTTTGTTTCTTCCTTTGAAAAATTCCATTAAATAAAAAAGGTTTATTTATCCTCGGAGATGCACAATAAGTTTTTGCTAGTAATAATTCATGAAAAATCGTGAAGGAAGAACTGTATGACAATGGACATTTCGGGTTTGAAGGATTGGTGAAAGATAGACCAAGGCTTTGACAATTATTATTTATAATTAAGGCACCTGTGAATATGAAGGGAAATACGATTCTTCTCAATGGAGTGATGAAAATCATTTGTGCCCTTCCTTTGGGGCGAAACTACCATGATGGAAGATTTCATCCAAATGAAGAAAAGGGGAAAATTTTACAAGTGAAGAAAATTAGTCAAAGTCAAAGGCACTCTTGGAAGGGGGCAAAAATCCCTTTCACCCATCTTCGGGGTGAATTTCCAATTAAAATCATCTCGGGAAAAATTCGAAGTGCAAAGTATGCTTGGCAAAGTCAAAGTCAAAGTCACCCCTCAAGAGGAACAAAAATACCTTTTGCCCTTCTTTCGAGAAAAATCCTATTGTAAGATGAATTGGAGTGAAAGCATTTAATGAACGGCACTAGGGCAAAGACAATGTTTTGGTCAAAGTCAAAGTCATCCCAGGGAGTGGGTGCAATGTATTTTTGCCCTTCTTGGGGGGTGAAACTCCATTTCAGGCCATTTTTGGGTGAAAGTATTGGAGAACTGTTAATTGGAGAAAAGGCAAATGCTGGTCAAAGTCACCCTGACTTGGGGCGAAAATTATTTTTGCCCTCTTTTAGGGGTGAAACTCATTTATTTTCCTGTAATACAAGCAAGACGACATTGTGAGGTAAAATTAATCAAAACGTAGGGTGAAATTCTAGCTTTGAAGGCTACCATCAAAGTGGTAAATCATTTTTTCCCCTGCTTGCTACGAAAGGGCCTTTCACCCCATTACTTGGCCAAAACCAAGTTTTATATGTCTCTTAGTAGAGTGTCTTTCAAAATCACCATTACTACAAATATTTTTCGGGAAAGGACAGGGATTAATAAAATTTAATGCTTAGGGTAGTGAGAGCAACGATCCAAAATTTTGGCTAAAATATTACCCAAATTGAATGTTACATCTTAGATTTTGGTATGATCTAGTTCATTTTCAAAGCGACCTTGCTCCTTCTCAAAACAAAGTTAATGTTCATTGGGTCTCCATTGGTGAAGATAAGATTCTGAGATGTAGGATGATGGAGTGATACTTAGAATTTAATATCCAAGATCCTGTTCACTGCATGATGTTGCTGATTTTCAATGCACCCACGCTTGGAATGTTTTTTCCATCGTTCATATTTGTTTATTTTCTAGGTGCACTCCATGAAAATCGGATTGCTATTTCCTAAAAAATGATTTAATCCGAGCATCACCATTACCTAGGAGAATCACTACTGCTGATTTTTGACTTGTCGACATTTTTTTTTGTATGTGTATTTAATGATAGAGGTAAAATCCTCTATAAATACTAGGTATTTCAATGTAATGAAAGAGGATAGAAATTCTACAGAAAAACACTTTGAGTTTTCTGCATAAATAGAAATATATTCGGCTTCTAGTTCCTTGAGTAGTGTTGTATTTGATCTCTTTCTGCTTATCATTTCTGCTTACATTCATGTCCATTATTAGTTGATTTTAAATTATGCATCTGAATTTAACTGTTGCTGGTGCGGGAATGAATACTAAATTTTTTTTTGGAGGTTATCTTTGCAAACCTGTGAGTGGCTCCTATGCCTTTATTTCTGTTATATACTAATTAATTCTTGGTATAAACTTTTGCTACTAGTTTATCCCCACTTTTCATATCTAGCATACAACCATATTTCCCATTCATTTCTATCATTTCCCATATATTTCCTATAACCCTAATATTTAAACCAATCATTATTTTTAGTACGAGAACCAACCCTCTCTGGATATTGGCATGGAGGACATCTCTTTCCTTTGGCCTTTCAATGTTGGTTGGGTCTAAGGCGCACAAATAATATTTTATACTTAGGCAGATTCGTGACAAATAGAAACATTTCTCTAGAATTCTTGGCTTTGGCACATCCCTCACAAAATTCTTTGTGATCTTCAACTTTAGGTAAACAAAAAACTAGCTCTTGAGAAGTCAACAACTTCAAAATTTAAGATTTTAAGTGGCCATACCTCAAATGCCACAACCAAATTTTATCATTGATAGCAATTTTTGATAAGTTATTACCAATACCTCCAAAATTCAAAGAAAACATTTGATTGTTTGACATCGGAATAATAGTGATAACTTTGTTCTCATGGTTCTTATCATATACGATATATTTCTTATCATCAAAATCTACTTTGTAATTCTTTTCACAAAGATGCCCAATATTCAACAAATTATGCTTAAGATCATGAGTGTAATAAAAATAATGGATTTAATTTTTAC
>JAQPPZ010009612.1:0-25202 GCA_028583015.1 Wollemia nobilis | reverse complement strand
TTGCTCTCTGATTTCTCAGATCAATTATATAAAAGAGTCCAAAACATTGATTTTGTTAGTGGTATCAAGATATTAAAGACATTAATAAAAGCAATGGGTTAGGCTCATAGCATACAATAATTATATGTATAAATAAATCGTTGGAGGATGTGACTCATATGATGCAATATATGTAACCGTCCCTTAAGAATTTCCATTGGATTTATATAGTGAACATTTTGGACATCCTTACTCCGAAGGAAGTGATAACTTAAAAAACGTTCTCCCTCTTACCAATTATTATTATTTAAAAAACCATTGAAATGGATCTTATTTAGAGAGTGGTATTATAATAAGTTATTTTTAAAGTTTGTATTTTTTGATAAGATTTATACTTCGTTCTTTCATTTAAAGTCAGTTAAACTAATATCATTAGATAAAATGTTAGAATAAAAATGATAACATGTTAGAATAAAAATGTGTATTTCTATAAGGGATTCAGGTCCCCTCTTAACTGATTTGAACTTAGATCTTTTAATAAAAAAAAAAAAACATACCATTACAATATCCTTTACAAAAAATTTTAACAACTATTTTATTAAAACAATTAATCAAAAATTATTTTTTTGTATAAACATTATTTTTTTTAGTTTAGTACACATGTTTATTTAATTTCAAGATAAAGTGGAGAAGCTCAAAAAGTATAATATTAAGTATATTAGAGGTATAAACATATGATAATTTGTTAATTAATTTTAATGATTAAACATTATTGTTAAGAATATTGTATATATTATAAATAGTTTACTCAAATCTAGAATAAATTCTCCTTATCACTTCTAAATAAATTTTAATGATTAACAATCTTTTATATTTAGCTTCTAAAAAGGTAGAAGAATCAATTTGTTACATTTCAAATCAATTGTTAGATTTGATGTTTTAGACAAGCATTATGTATATCTTATCTTCAAGACATGTATTTGACCAAAATTGAGTGGATTATTTACATTTAAGATCAACATGCATAAAAAATTATATTAATTTAGTATTTAAGAAATTTTAAGAAAAATAAATATTGCCTAATTGCAATCAAGAATTTACTGAGGTTGTGGCAATCAAAACCAATTAAAAAGGTTTGTTCTTCCTAACTTTCCCTCTTTTATTTAAGACTCATGTTTACTCATATGGTTCTAGATGTATGTTTTTATTTTTATAATTAAATGGGTGAAGAGCAATAATGTTGAGTTCAAAGGAAGAAAGTAGAAATGACTCCTAGCAAGGAAGAAGGGATGAACTTATAGGCTATTTTTTGCTACACTATAATATTGTCATCCTAACCATTATCATATAATATTTTAACTATATTAAGAAAACATTTCCTATATTTGAATATAGAAGAACAATGTTTTTAGATTGTTTTATTTTTTAAAAAAAGTAGACTTTGATTCTAAATAGATTCTATGGATAAATTAGTGACATATACTAGAAACTTGGATCAAAATGCCATTGAACAATTTTAATGAAGAAAATAATAAAATCAAAATCTTCCTACAAGAGTATAATTTTATTTTTCCTTTGGGGAAAAAATATAAAATTTAATTTCTTACATGTATTGTATTTAGTATAGTTCTCACTTACCAAAAGGGCATCATGATAGGCATAAAATAATCCACTATACTTGAGTGAATGCTTGACATAAAATAACATTCAAGAATTGTACTACATCAAGGATACCCAAGGCTCTCTCAAATTGATGCTACAAGAAAGTGTATTTGTTGAAGTGTTCAAATACATTTTTTATACACTCGATTAATTATTCTAATGTGGGCATCGAATTGTTCTGTTTAATTATGATAAGAATTTAAAATATCAATGATTATGCATGGGATTATTGATGATAGTTAGGATAAATATTTAGTTGATATTTAAAGAGAATAGGTAAGAGAAGGATGAGGGGTGGGTATGGTAAGAAGAGAGAAACTAGAAACATGTAGACGAGGGTAAAAATAAAGGAGAGGATCTAAAAATAAACAAAGGAGAAAAGCAAAAAAGAGTATAGAATGACAGGATAGTGAATACATCTGACTATGGTATTTATAGTATGGATTTGGTAGAGAATATTGAAGAACAAAAACATTAAGATTGACATTTTTTATGGTCTTTGGAAACTTTAAAAATAATATACTTTATTTTAACCATTAAATATAAATTTGTATGAATATTGTATGGTGTATGATGTCACAATTATTTATTTCAAACTAAAGTGTAGGTTATAGGTAAGGATTAATCATTGTTCTAGCAAAACTTGAGATAGTTGTTATTCACATTGTCAAGGTTATTTGAGAATCATTTGAGAAGTTATCCATTGAGTAAATACAAGTATTGTTCAAGATGAATGTGTGGTTATCATTCCTAATTACTTGAAGATATCATTCATAATTGTAGTTAAATACTCTCAAAAAAGACCTAAGCATCATCAATGAGGGATGGAAGCATCATTCCATTAGAGAAATATTATCATACAATCACTACATTATTGTTTTAAAGCATGAGATACTACCTTATAATAACACTACCATTCAATTGATCATTGCAATACCATAGTGAGAAATTAAAAAAAAAAACATACAATAACACACTATCATACAATTGGGTCACCGTATGATTGAACAATGTCATACAATTGGTTTATTGTATAGTAGAATATCACCATACAAAAATGATATTGCATCACCATACAAGGTATATTTACCACTATCTTGATTTGTTAACAATGGTTGTACAAATATGTTTCTATAAATTTTATATCATCATCTCATGTTATCTACATCATTTTTAGTATCAAAGTGGGTTTGTGATACGTATTGGAGAAAGATTATGCAATGAGAAATATGAATACCACGTGGTCTAGGGACGAAACTAGAATATATACCAAATATAATGAGAGGAATAACTATTAAGTTATATGTGATTGATACTATCCAAAGGAGATGCATTTATCTTGAAGATATTACTGATAGTGAAGAAGAGAAAAATGGTCATGCTGAAAGCACGAGGGTACAAAAACACAAATGAATATGCCACAAGAAAGGACAAGAAAGAACATATACAAATTGACACAAGATAAAAGCAATATGAAATATGGTAATCTATTTATTGATATGCTTTGTAAATTGTGTTACAATATGTCTCCTTCCTTTTTAGGGGATAGGAGCGTCAACTATGTTTCTCGTCACAACATCCATGGACAACAATCCTTCTTTCGCGTGCCCACATGTAAGATGGGCAGACCAAAACTTCGTTGCCACTGTTGTTTGTGATTATTTGCTTGTTCCTGCTCCTCTACTATCAGAAACCTGCATTCAAAGAAATAAAAAATATTAGTAACACCTGTAGACAAAATAAAACATGTATTTCCCAAGGCCTACTATCAGTGTATGCATGAAAATAATAAAACGACTATCAAATGACCTCTGATTGACTTGAAATTTTGAAATAAGCATAAAAATATTATCAGAATACCACTGCAAAAAGAACAGTCTAGAAATTCCTCATAGATTTGTATTCACTCTAGGGTGGGACGAATAGGACTGTGATAATTTGCCAGAAAGCACCTTGTTCAATGTCCTACTTAGGAAGCTCCAAAAGACTTGCAAAGTTTGTTTTAGCTAATTGGGGGTATTTTGGGAAGACCTAGATGGTCATATTTCTCCAATTTTACCTCTAGCACCCATATTTTGAAGATGGCATCTGGAAGTTAGTGAAGGCGGGAAATAACAAAAACCTGGTCAAAACTGCTCATAATGAAATAAAATTTGAACTGTAACATATTTAACCTATCTAGAATCAAATGCAAAAGAAAAACTAGAGAAATCTATCACATATTTCTAATCATCCCGGGGTGGGGCAAATAGTACTGTGATAGTTTGGGGAGCGCCCGAGGGCAGGACGCCCACCGTTTGGGACACTATTTTGGCACCAATCCACTTGGAATGGGTACAAAACTGATTATGGGGTGTTGTCAACAAATTTGGTGGATAGTTGTGGCCAAAAATCAGGTTTTGGGTCCAGATTCGCGCTTCCAATAACCACCTAATAACCTCCCTTTCTAATGAGAGATTAAGGATGTAAAAGCACAAATCGTAGTTAGGTAGGTAAATTGGTACACTTCGTTGCTCAAATGCTCCTTCTATGTATATCTTTTGGGTGAGAAAATTCACCAATTTATAGACCTTAGTGTCTCCTTTTTTGAATTGCGCATGCAAGGGCGCCACTTGAGTTAATTGTCCTAGATTCAAAGAAAAGCTAACTCCCTGATTAAAAATCTTCTTGCATGAGGTTTCCAAAATAAATACACTCATCACTGAAGTCTCTCTTCTTGAATAAAAGCTATTCCTCGCAATTGCATGGCCTAAAGCCTCAGTTAACTAGCGGAGTTACCGAGGTTTGACTTTGTGCTAGTCAAACTTGCTATTCGCCTCACCCTGGGGTAAATGCTGCTATTCATCCCTAGATGGGACGAATGCCAATTTGTATTCATCCCTGGGTGGGATGAGCAGATATCAAGGTGCCAAAAATGTGCCAAATTGACCTCTGACCTCTAAAACTACTTTTGGAAGTGGTTAGGACTACTGTTTAACCTCTGGGGGCTGCCCTAGGGGCTGTGTGTGCCAATGCGATCACCGCTTGTTGTCACGTAATCAGATTGGTGCTATTTTGGTGTCTACAGATGCCCCATTTTGGGAAGCATTATGCAAGGTGTAGCGCTGAGTAAAAATAGATAACCAAAGCACTAATGATTAGGTTTTCTCGGTAACCTAACCAACTCTTGATGCCCCAAGTATGGAAAGGGCACGCATTCTTGAATCCTTGCTTCTGATGAGCTAAGGAACTTAAATCAAGTGTTAACCTTGTTCGGTGAGGTGTTACTTGAGCTTGGACATTGATCAGTCATGAATAGGCAGAGGGCGCAACCTTTTGTCTGTGGGAACCTTGAGTTCATGATTCATGAATGCCAAGTGTTTGATCATTTTGTGATAATTGCTTGTTTGCTGCCCCAAGCAAGGGCGCGGTTGTCTTTGTCAATGATCCTTTGAATGCATGTCATTTCCATGATTGGGTATATTTATGTTTATTGGAAACTAAGTGTGACTACCCCCTCAAGCGACGAATCGATGAGGGAATGACCGACATGAGAAAATCAACGAGTCGCTTGACCCAAGATGACTTAGGTAAGGGTGCCTTCAATTGTTTACCATTGAATGTGAAAGCAGTTTTCGAACATTCTGACCTGTTTTTGGTGGGTTTTAACCCTTTTTGTGATGCATTTTGGAGCTAAAATTGACAAAAAACCGTCCTCCCGTGGAGCGGTCCGGCTATGGTAGCCTTATTAGGGAGTAGGATAGTGACAATTTGTAACCCCAATGTCTATTTTGGATGCCAAGAATGTCAGGTGCAAAAGCGCCTTCGTTCAACAATGTTATTGCTATTTTTGGATGGGTTTTGACCCATTTTGGTGACGTCATTTGGGGATGAAATTCTCAAAAATCCATCTTCCCGTGGAGCGGTCCGGCTATGATAGCCTTCTTAGGGAGTAGGATAGTGAGGATTTGTGACCCCGACATCGGTTTTGCATGCCCGAAATGTCCAGTGCAAAAGCATTCTGATCGGACACTTTTAGGGCTTGTTTTGGTGCATTTTTGTGCATTTTTCATGGTTTGTGTTTATGTACATGTTATTACATTGATGTATGCAAATGCAATTATGAATGCGATGTTTCTAATTTGTATGATGTATGCATATGGAATGAATGAAATGAGTTGTTGATTATGTGTCGATGCACCATAGACTATACAAGATTTGACTGACTTGCTATACTAATGGGATGACTTTGTGAAATGACTTTGCATTTGATAACTGTGTGTTTTTTTTTTGTATTGTGAATATTTTATGATGGTGATGTTCGTAATGAAATGTAATAGTTGTTTTAAAATGTAGTTAAGCTTTTCTAAAATTCAGATATTTTAACCAACTAGCCAAGACTGTACATTTATCTCGCAAGACTTTTGAACAAGGTATAAATCCAAATTGAATTTAACTAAGTTATTTCACATCCCTGTGTGTGCAATTGGGTTCGTTTATCTAGTATTTGTCAGGATATCGCCAATGCCAGATAGGCTATCAACCAAACATGTATTGAGGATCACCTAATTAGCTCCACTAACTCCATTGTTGTATTTAGCAAGATTAATCCACGGGACAATCTAAGGTACCATAAGCTAGCTCATCCACATGCAAACATTGGTCTACGCACACGCAAAGCTAATGTGACAGACATCGTCATGCGGTTAGGATACCGCCATTGCCAAGTAGATTGTCCACCAAACCCGTAATGAGGATCACCTAGATGGTTTTTCAAATGCTGAGAATTCAGAGATTCAAGTTCAGGCTGTGTGTTTGCTCAACGATTTGGGATACTTGCTCGTCTATATAGTGATGAAAATCACTATTTATTTTTCTATTTGTTTTTCTTTTTGAGCAAGGATTTTCAATAGTGGTGATAATCACTGTTATTTGATTTTGTATTTTGAGCTTTGTACGGTTGAGCTTGTGAATGGCCTTGATCCTGTTGGCCTTGGGGATGACTACCCATCCTATTCAGGGATGTGTAGTATGAATCCTTATGACTTTGGGAACCAAGGGGATGATGGATATTATGAAGTAAGGGCATTGATATTTTAGGCCTTGGGGATGACTACCCATCCTATTCAGGGGCGTGTAGTACGAATCCTTACAACTTTGAGACCAAAGGTGAGTGGATATGGTTGTGATGATGATTTATTGGAATTTTGTTTTTGAATGGCGTTGATCCTTTTAGGTCTTGGGGATGACTACCCATCCTTGGCAGGGACATGTAGTACAAATCCTTACAAATTTGGGGACCAACTGTGATGGGGATTTGTGGGAGTCATGAAAACCACTATTTAGTATGGGGAATGGATAAGGAAGAGCTCGTCCTTTTGTCAATTCTCAGCATTCTGGAACCATTCGCACAGGGGGATGAATAGGCTAATATTTCACCTATGGTACCCTAGACTGCTTTGTAGGGTTCTCTTGTGTTCACACAACTTAGGAATTATCTTATAAGTTTTAACTTGTGTTGGGATGCTACGTAACAAGGCATAAGCCAAGTAAAACTTTCTCGCGTAAAATTTGTTTAACTGTGTATAGTTTTGGCTAGAAATTTAAAGACAACTGAATGACGAAAACCCTATATACATTAGGAGACAACTAACTATGCTAAAAATGGTGATGGTGTTGTTTAGGAAATGTATTTGATGTGTAAAATGATGGAATTGCCAAGTAATGACAGTATATGGTGCTGTTGACTGGTATGACCTAGTAAATATGCAATGTATGGATGTGATGCCTAATGCAACCTATATTTTTGTATTTTTATTTTTGTGAGTATGCATGAAATGAAAATGCAATATTTTTGTTATTTTTGATTTTTATGAGTATGCATGGAATTTGAATGCAATATTTTTGTGATTTTTGATGATGTTATTATTTTTGTTTGTTTTTGAATATTTATTTTGACCAAGCGATTATGGTAATGCTTGGAGCTTTTGGGGTGACCAAAGGGTTTATAGATGCCTTTGGGGAATTTTGGGATGACCAAGCAATTGTGGGAATCCTTGGAGCATTTGGGTTGACCAAAGGGTTTATAGATACCTTTGGGGCATTTAGGATTGACCAAGCGATTGTGGGAATCCTTAGAGCATTTGAGTTGACCAAAGGGTTTATAGATACCTTTGGGGCATTTAGGATTGACCAAGCGATTGTGGGAATCCTTGGAGCATTTGAGTTTACCAAAGGGTTTATAGGTACCTTTGGGGCATTTTTAGGTTGACCAAGCGATTATGGGAATCCTTGGAGCATTTGGTTGGACTATGGCTCTCTAGATGTGGAATGGACTCAAATGACTAATGTTCAAGGGTTTTGTTTCCTTGATTCCTTCAAGAGAGGCAAGCCGGTATGTTCCAAGTCCTATTCTACTATCAATGACATAAGGACCTAACCAGTTTGCCATGAACTTGTCCTTTAGATGGGATGGAAAATTAGAATTCTGCTGGTTCTCTTTTAAGACCAAGTCACCAACCTAAAATTCCCTTAGGTGGAACTTCATGTTGTATGCTTTCTTAAGTCGCTCTTGATAGATACACAAATTCTCAAGAGCATTAACGCGTCGTTCGTCGAGCAATGTCAGTTGCTCTAACCGGGCCTATCGTGCAATGTCATCATCGATGAACTCGTGCATTGAAATGTGTAGGGAAGGGATATCCAACTCAAGAGTCATGACTACCTCGGAGCCATACACCAATGAAAAATGGAGTTGCCCCAGTGGGTGTCCGGATGCTAGTGCGATAAGCCCATAGGGCAAGCGAGATCTGAATGTGCCAATCCTTATGATTGTCTACGACTATCTTTTTGAGGATGGTGACTAGAGTTTTGTTTGACTCCTCTACTTGCCCATTTTCCTACGGATAATAGGTTGTTAAAAAACTATGCTAAATTTTGTTCTTTGTGGTCAAAGCATGCACATATTTGTTCTTGAAGGACGTCCCATTATCTGATAGGATCTTGGATGGAATACCAAAATGACATATGATGTTATGCAAAATAAACTCCGCAATACGGGATCCAGTCATAGAGGTTAGCGAAATTGCTTCCACCCACTTGGTAAAATACTCTATGGCTATTATGATGAACGTGTGATGACCAGATGATGCAGGGGAGATATTTTCGATTAGGTCAAAGCCTCACTACAAAAAAGGCCAAGTCGATTGGATTGGCTATAAGGCCTGAGAAGGTACGTGTGTAAAATTAGCATGATGTTGACACTTCATGCACTTCTTCACATATGCGCAACAATCTCGCTCTAAATATGGCCAATAATAACCCATGCGAAGAATGCGCTTTGCGATGGCCATATCGCTAAAGTGGCCACCACATGTACCATCGTGAGCTTGGGTTATCACCCAAGCAGACTCTTGCTGGTCCAAGCAATGGAGGAGGATTCTTTCATAGCTTCGACTATACAAAACGTCTCCTAACAAGACATGCTTTGCCACTTTCTATTTGAATGATCTTTTTATGGCTTATTTCAATCCAAGTGGGATGTTACCTAGCTTGAGGTAATCCCTAATGGGTGTGTACCAATCTTGCTGATCAGAAACCTTGATATTATGAATGGCCAATCCCTCTTGAAGTCCACCCCTAGCAAAATTTGAGTGCAAAAGAACCTGTAAAAACAACGTTATGCTGCTATTAATAGGGGTCAAGGAGAACAAGGACCCCCAGTTGGCTCGAGTCAAACAATTGTGGATTCGAGAGAACCTATCTTGAGATGGTTCAATTTGGATCAGGTGGATTCCAGGCATTAGGTTAGAGCTTGCACGCTTCATCATAGATTGCGATAATGTTTTAACCTAAATGGTTGTCATTTCACCAGAAGGGTCTTACAGGATTAATGACCCCAAGGAGGCCATAGTATCCGCAAAATGATTCAATGATCAAGGGAGTGCCTCGACGTCATACCTTTCAAGTTATGCCAGGAATTTTTCCACAAGGGCTTTATAGGCATGTAGAATTGGACATCTACATTGGAATATCCCCTTTACTTGATTGACAATTAACAACGAATCACCAAAGATGTTTAAACATTTAATGTGCATGGTGATTATTGTTTGAAGACCTATGAGCAAGGCTTCGTATTCTGCATTGTTGTTGGTGCACAGGAAGTCTAATTTAAATGACAGAGGCATTGGAGCCCCTTTTGGAGTGAAGAATACAATTCCCGCACCACCTCCTTGCTCACATTTAGAACCATCAAAGAATAGGGTCATGTTAGCCTGTGACTCAGGCTCATCAAAATTTGGTGATTCTGAAACATGAAAAACCCCATCATCCGATAATTCTACGGTCAGAGGCTGATTGTCTTTAAGAGGAGCCTCTGCTAATTGATCGACGATGACTTGATATTTTATGGATTTATGTCCAATGAACTCTATGTCAAACTCCGTCAACAACATGATCCATTTCGCCGTGTGGCTACTATGATAAGTATGACTCATCATGTATCGTAATAGATTCTCCTTAGACACAACATACGTCATATTGCTAAGCATGTAGTGGCATAGCTTTTTGGTAGCAAACACCACTACCAAGCAGAGCTTCTCAACATATGCATAGTTAAGTTCATAACTGACCAGGGTGCGGCTAAGATAGTATGTAGCCTGTTCTTTGTGAAGTTCATTTTTTTGGGAGAACATGGCACCCAATGCCACCTTAGTAGCTGAGATGTATAAATAGAATGGCACTCCTGGTCTAGGTGGTGCCAATACTAGCAATGAATCCAAGTACTATTTAATGTCGTCAAAGGTTGACTGGCACTTGTCATCCCAATGAAATGTGACCCCCTTATGCAATAATTTATTCATGGGTTGGCACTTGTCGATGTGACCTTTCCCTGTAGACTCCAGAGCTGCTTTATGGTAGTTGGGGGAAGCATTTCAAGGATTGCCTTGACTTTGTGTGGGTCTACCTTGATTCCTCATTTAGAGACTATGTAACCCAAGAGCTTTCTAGATGTGACGCCAAAGATGCACTTCTTGGGGTTTAGTCTGACCTTATGCTCCATGAGGCGATCAAGGATCTTGCTTAAATCATCGAGATGATCTAGGCACAAAAGAGATTTTGCCAAAAAATCATCCATGTAATCCTCCAAAGTTTTGTGCATGTAATCATGGAAGATGTACGTCATGGCACGTTGGTAGGTGGCACTGGCATTTTTAAGGCCAAAAGGCATGACCTTATAGCAAAATTTCCCCCAAGGCATTGTGAATGCCATTTTTAGTTGGTCCTCAAGATTGATACGAATTTTATTGTATCCTGAGAAACCATCCATGAGAGAAAGAATTTTGTGGCCCACTGTAGCATCTACCAATGTGTCGATGCTCGACAAGGGAAAATCATCCTTAGGACTCGCTTTATTTAGATCTCAAAAATTGGTGCATATGTGAATCCTCCCATTGGACTTCTTGATGGGAACCATGTTAGACAACCATGGTAGATAATCCATGCAGATGACAAACTATGCATCCAACAGCTTTTGTAACTCATCTTTGACCGTTAAGGCTATTGTTGGGTGCATATTACGTAGTTTTTTCTTTACTTGCTTGATTGTCGGATCAAGCATTAAATTATGTGTGACTAGCTATGGGTCTAGTCCTGACATGTCCTTGTATGACCATGCAAAAACCTCCATCTTCTCTTTGAGAAGGGCAATGTAGTTGGCTTGCTCTTCGGGGGATAAACTTACCCCCAGCTTGGTGATTTGAAAATTCATTGGATCTGAGTTAATGTCTATGTTAGTCGTCTCCTCGACCAACATGTGGGACCCATCCTCAAACTGGTGTGGAGTTGGGATCAAATGGATATCGTTTGCTGAATTTAGATCATCGTTCGAAACATTAGGTTCCTCTTTAGCATGGAAGACATCCTGAGTCTGTTCGGGGGTGAAATGGAACATTCCTCTGCAAGGCTAGTACTCTGATGGGGATGGGGGTGTGTCAACACGATCCTAGTCGATGGCATCTAGATCTATATACAATGACCGTGTTGGATCGGCTAGATCATGGATGGGTGTGGTTAGGTCAATGGAGATCATGTTGATGAAATGATTGTGGTCTCCATTACCATGGGTGTTATAACTCGGACATCCTATACAATCTGTGTGCTCCGGATCTGGCTCTGTGGGCACTGGCACAAATGGATCAACCCTATACATGGATATGAAGATAGGGTCCACCCTAGGCACTAATGTTTTGATAGGTTCTCTAAGCGGAAGATACTTTCTGTGTACCTGGAGTGGCGGGTGTAGTAATTGCTATAACTGTGTTGGGTTGAGATGCCACCTATGTCTTGGACCTATATGTAAGTGTTCAAACATGTCATTTATGTCCAAAGGGTATCATTTTTGCATTTTTTGCATATGTTTGAGATAGGCCATCTCATTTTCATCTTTTGAATCACTGTAAGAGATCCAAAAGCCTTCGTTAGCTCCAACAACTGCTTGCGACACATGAGGCTCATCTTGTTCGAGCAAATTAATGTGGTCCCAGTGAGGTTGTTCTGCTCTCTACGGGGGGACCTAATTCTCTTGAAGTGGCTTGTGCTCAAATGGAGCAGCCAATGGGAACATTGTCAGAAAGCTTTCCTGATCAGCATTCATGGGATATACTTGCGAATGATTGTTATTAGACTTGAAAGGATCCCAAGGGGCTACCTCGTACTCTGACTCATCCTCTGAAGACCCTTCTTGGTCTTGTCCATATCCCCCTTTGTGGGTGAGTCCATGAATTTTCTCCTTGTTTGGCCGAAGGGAAAGGGTTGTTATGGTCAAAAAGGTTGGTTGTTAGCAATGGGAGATAATCTCCCAATGTATAGTTTGTGTTAGGATTGGCATACGGATCTGTTGCCAACCCATCCTTGTTGCCTATCCCTAGGCCTTGCATGTTTTCAACCAAGATGTCTAGGGGCAAGGGGTGGTTGAACCCTACTCTTGACTTGTCATACGAAATTTGATATCTCGGTTGGCAAAGAACCTCACTCCTTGCTCATACCTACCCAACCCATATCCATGCCAATTACATTGGCCTAGATATCTTAAAGCAAAATTAGGGTTGGATAGATAGTTGACATCCTCCAAAAAGGGCTCTTCATCTTCATCTTCTTGCATACAAATATAAATGCCATTATCTAGGCCCCCATAAACAAAATTTATTTGATTGGGTGTGTAGCCTAAAGGAACCACTGAGTCGATGGGGAGTCGAGGCCTCCCCATGTCTTGCATGGACTCGAGTGTGGGCGTTGCTATAATTTTCCTCACTAGATACTCCCCCAGGACCGTGCTGGCAATTTCAACGGTGATCGTTGGCGATTGAGGGGAAGCGAATGGGAGGCCTTCCTGAGTCCACTCCATGTGGGGTGAACTAGGCATCTCAACTTCCATTTTGCTAGATATCTCTTCTGTTGAGATGGTTGATACTAGAGGTGGTTCTTCTGCTAAGGGTTTCTTTCCCTTGTCCTTGGATGTGGCCACTATAGGTGGCATCGTTGTGGAAGGACTGGCAAAAGAATATGGCAGCGACTGAGGACTCAATGGATTAATCACTGGAGATGCCTACAGATTCGGACCTTGTTGAGATGGATTTAAATAAAAATCCAAATGTGTTGACAAAAGGGTCGATTGCGGCATGAATTACACTGTATTGTAGTATTTGAAAGGCTCCAAGTCCGTCGGGACTACATGCACTTGTCCTTCAAATGTGTACTTTAGGCACTGATGTGCTATTGAAGGAACACACTTCATGTCCCGAATCCAAGGCCGGCCCAACAAGATATTATAAGCCATCTCACCTTCCAAGATGTGGCACAATGTATGAATGGTCTTTTGTCCCACTTGGATGGGTAGGACAATTATGCCAACCGTCGAGCAGATTGCATCGTTAAATGCTCACAGTGTGTAAGTGGAAGCCACGATATGAGATGCTGGCAACTTCAAATGCTTCAAAGCTACTATAGTGATGATATTACTGGACGAGCCAGTGTCCACAAAAACTCTCTTATACGAAATCCCGTTGACCCACGCGATAACGTGCAGGGGTGGATCCGCCACATCACTAGTCACTATTTTCAATTCATCTTCTCTAAAGGTGATGACTGGTTTTGTACACTATTTTACCTACCCCACAAAATTGTTGAAAGAGTTCACTTCGTGGGGCAGTAGCTCGATTGCTTTTAAAATATCCATTAAAGCCTCCTGATGGGGCACCAATTGTTGAATTAGCTCGTATATGGAGAGCCTAGCCGATGTGGTCCTTAGACTTTGGGTAAGTCTAGTTCGAATCGTGGCCACTGGTCTAGGCAACGGAAGTTGTGTAGGGTGCTGTTGAGCTTGTGACATTGATGGAACCTCTCTTGTGGCTGCCATGGGGGCAGCTTCTGGGTACTTCTTATTCCTAGTCACTATGCTTATCATCCCCACATATCCTTGCATAGGGCAATTCTGTTGCACCTCATTAACTTGAAGGGGTTTTTTTGGCACCTCATGGGTAGGCAAGGGGTCTCTGAATACTCCCATATGTTGTTTTTTTGGTGCTATGGGGTTGTCCACTGCCAATGTCTTGTTGTCAATGAGATCTTGTACCAAACCTTTGAACTTCCAGAATGTGTTAAGATCATGTCCTTTACGCCTGTGAAACCTACAGTACAAGTCTTCCCTATACCCTTTAGGCTTCGGTGCATTGGTATCTATAGTCTAAATCTTTGGAAGGTTGATCAAATTCGCTGCTGACAAGCGGTCAAACAAAGAGTCCCGAGACTCTATGTAAGGAGTAAACTATCGCCTAGGGCGACATTGCTGATTTTTCTCCTGCCTTTGATTTTATCTCTCATAGTTTTTGGGAGGCACCACCTAATAATTAGCCTTTTGAGGCTGTGTTGCTTGTGTCGGCTTAGGGACATTGATGGCAACCTGATTAACCGCAATAGGTTTTGGTTGCGTGGTCCCTGGTTTAGTGTTCTTTGTCCATTCTTTCTTCTTAGGTTTTGCGATCTTGCCATCCTATATCTTAATCTCCTCAATGACCCTGGCTTGTGCCAGAGCTTCCTCTAAACTTGCATATTGCTACAGTTGCAATAGCAAAAAGATTGATCTCAAATAACTTTTTGAGAATAGTTGGGTCAGATCTGACATGGGAGGGAGGTAAGGTAGCTTCACAAGAAACGTCCTCCATCGATTCCCGTATGCCACCATGGTCTCTTCCTCATACTGCTTGAGGCTAGCTAGGTCACTCAATGATGCCTTTTTCTTAGTGTTGAAGGCGAAGCGTTCGAGGAACGCGTCCACTAGCTGATCCAAGTTACTGATGGTATGTTTCGGTAATTGGGTGAACCAATCTGAGGTGGGGCCTACGAATGTGGTTATAAATGTTCTCAACAAAAAAGCATCGTTATCCTGAATACCAAAGCACTTGCTCAGGAACCTAGTCACATGCTCTTGGGCATCCTCCCCTCTAAAGAGTGCCAACTGGGGCAGCTTAAAGTGTTTCGGGTATGGAGGTGTCAGCACTGACGGATGCACAGGATGACTATGGAGCTGGCATAAAGTGGGCTTTTGGGGCCCATAAGTCTTGATCTCCATAGACTCTAAGTGCTCTAACAACGCTTTATATGCATCAGAGGATTTAATTTCATCCTCCTTAGTTTGCTCCCATTATGGGTTGTGGGGAGCCTGAGGCCTATTGAGAAGTAGATGGGTAGCACCCCCTCTGCATTGATAGAGCATTTTAGCCCTCTCTTCTTCTTGTTCATATTCCTCATAAGATTCCTAAGGAGTGGCTGGCCGAGACCTATGCACATGGGTAGGTGCCCGTGGAGGGTGCCCATCATTATTTTGGGGAGTGGCCTCCCGCTCAGGTCTAGGAGGTCTCAGAGGCAATACTTGATAAGGTCACGTGGACCTCTCTCGTACCAAAGGGTTATACCTCTCATACACTTCGAATTTGTGCATGCGAGGGTTTGGAACCTTCCCAGGCACATTATTATGGAGCAGTTCGATTGTCTGACGCTGAATGCACTCTTTGTTAAGCCGACAAATATGCTCTAACTGTTCTTGATCATGCCTAAGCTACGTGATTTGCACTTGGCGGGAAGCCTATTTAGCAAACACCAAGTCACTTTATTCTGTTGTCTCTTGTTTGGAAGCCTAGATGCCTCTCTTAAATGTCTACCTCGGTCATGGTGATCCGAGACCTCTATGGGATGCTTCCCTCTGTCGAGGTTGGCTGCATTAACTTGAGGCTATAGCCTCGATGGGTGATCTTGATACATGGCAGGCATAGAGGTACATCGCTCTCACATTGTGTACTGCTCTTGATGAACATGGTAATATTCCTTGTCCTCTCTTTCATATGCATAAAAGGTGCGAGTAGAATTGTCTTGCCCAGCCTGGAAATCTTGATACTCTGGAACACTGTCTAGTGTTTCTAACAGTAATGTGAGGCAGAGGAGGGATGACAAAATCCTGTGGCCCCTCCATTTGGACCCTCTGTTGCTCTAGCACTTCATCACTAGGCCACCCATAACGGGCTTCTAAGGGAGGTATCCTGTCTACATTAAGTGCTACGTATAGGTTCTCTTCTTGGAAGGACCTATGTTGAGTAGGGGTGCCCCTCAAAGAGGTGCCTCTATAGTATTGTTCTGTTATGGCATGATGTCCCAAGTCCTCAAGACTATATCAGATGCAACTTGTCCCCCTTGGTGCACTTTCTGCAGTGCTTGCCTATGATTGGGCTCGGTTATGAGTGAACACCATGGTGATATGCTCCTAAAGACAAGTAGATTTTTATCTTTTTTAGGATTTTTTTTTTTACGCTACACTTAAACAGAAATGAAACACACAATCAATGCAGTGGTTATCTTGTTTAAAGATTTAGAAGTGTGCCCTAAAATCTGGTTTTAGTGTGTTTTGATGTTGTTTTGAAAGATTTTTGAAAGAACATTTAAATGCAAAATGAGGGCTCTTATTACTCCCCAAAATGGTCACCCCTTCGATATACCATTGCCAGACCGATATACCAACCTCTCTATATACCCGCCCTTATGTGAGGGAAACTATTGGTACATGAGAGCAGATGGTACGTGGAACATAGGCGGTACTAAAGGGGAATCACTCTATTTATTACACCTACCATAGAATACTTATCCTCATGCATTGGAAATCACCCCCGCTACACTTGGTCAGCTTTCGTCAAGATTTACATCTAGGAATAGTCGTAATCAGGGTAATGTATGCAATATCTCAAGCCAAAGTGATGATGGAATCCACCTTTGGTCTTGCTCAAGGGTTGGGGTTTTACGACCAAATCCTTGTTGTTTCAGTTACCACATGGTGTGTGGGGTTCCTTTTAAGTTGCACAAATGAAGCACGCAAGCATTCAAAATCTCCTATGCAAGCAAATAACCAGAGAACATAAAGCAAAGAATTGACAAAAGGGGTTTAAGACCTCTACCTCTTCTCTGCCCAAGTCAGATGGCTCTGAATATCTACTCTAAAATAGACCAGTGTTGGAAAACTTGGTACCTATAATCAAAATAACAAGCAAATTTAATCAAAAATTTAATCTTAAAAATCAAGGGATGGAGGTCCCACCCTGATCACCACCTGAAAGCACGAGGATACGTAAACAAAAAGGAATATGCCACAAGAAAGGACAAGAAAGAACATATACAAATTGACACAAGATAAAAGCAATATGAAATATGGTAATCTCTTTATTGATATGCTTTGTAAATTGTGTTACAATACGTCTCCTTCCTTTTTAGGGGATAGGAGCGTCAACTATGTTTCTCGTCACAACATCCATGGACAACGATCCTTCTTCCGCGTGTCCACATGTAAGATGGGCGGACCAAAATGTTGCCACCACTATTGTTTGTGATTATTTGCTCTTTCTTGCTCCTCTACTTTTGGAAACCTGCATTCAAAGAAACAGAAAATATTAGTAACACCTGCAGACAAAATGAAACATGTATTTCCCAAGGCCTACTGTTAGTGTATGCATGAAAATAATAAAATGACTATCAAATGACCTCTGATTGACCTGAAATTTTTACAGAAGCATAAAAATATTATCAGAAGACCACTGCAAAAAGAACAGTCTAGAAATTCCTCATAGATTTGTATTCTCTCTAGGGTGGGACGAATAGGACTATGACAATTTGCCAAAAAGAACCCTATTCAATGTCCTACTTATGAAGCTCCAAAAGACATGAAAAGTTGGGGTTGGATAATTGGGTATGTTTTGGGAAGACCCAAATGGTCATATTTATCCAATTTTACCTCTAGCACCTAGATTTTGAAGATGGCATCTGCAAGTTAGTGAAGGTGAGAAATAACAAAAACCTAGTCAAAATTGCTCAGAATGAAATGAAATTTGAACTGTAATATATTTAACCTATATAGAATCAAATGCAAAAGAAAAACCAAAGAAATATATCATATATTTCTAATCATCCTGGGATGGGGCGAATAGTACTATGACAGTTTGGGGAGCGCTCGGGGGCAGGACGCCCACCGTTTGGGACACTATTTTGGCACCAATCCATTTGGGATGGGTACAAAACTTATTATGGGGTGTTGTCAACAAATTTTGTGGATAGTTGTGGCCAAAAATCAGGTTTTGGGTCCGAATTCACGCTTCCAATAGCCACCCAATAACCTCCCTTTCGAATGAGAAATTAAGGATGTAAAAGCACAAATCGCAGTTAGGTAGGTAAATTGACAGCACTTCGTTGCTAAAATGCTCCTTCTCTATATATCTTTTGGGTGAGAAAACTCACCAATTTATATACCTTAGGGTCTCCTTGTTTGAATTGTGCATGCGAGGGCGCCACTTGAGTTAACTATCCTATTTTCAAAGAAAAGCTAACTCCCTGATTAAAAATATTCTTGCATGAGGTTTCTAAAATAAATACACTCATCACTGAAGTCTCTCTTCTTGAATAAAATCTATTCCTCGCAATTGCATGGCCTGAAGCCTCAGTTAACTGACGGAGTTACCAAGGTTTGACTTTTTTCCAGTCAAACTTGCTATTCGCCTCACCCAGGGGCGAATGCTGCTATTCATCCCTGGGTGGGACGAATGCCAGTTTGTATTTGTCCCTAGATGGGACGAGCAGAGAGCAAGGTGGCAAAAGGTGCCAAATTAACATTTGACCTCTAAAACTACTTTTGGAAGTGGTTAGGACCACTGTTTAACCTCTGGGGGCTGCCCTAGGCGCTATGTGTGTCAATGCGATCAGCGCTTGTTGTCACGTAATCGGATTGGTGCTGTTTTGGTGTCTACACATGCAAAATCTTAAGATGAATTAGCGTAGTGGTTGATTCGATCAATCTCAAACATGGCATATAAGCCAAATATGAATACTCTAAATTTTAATAGAAATTTAAATCTAAGAGAATTATTAGACTAGATAATGGACATGGAAAAATGAGGCCGAATTCTTATAAAATTAATATGAAATGAATGCAAAATTTAAAATAAAATAATTATTTACCACTTTAGGAGGGCTAAGTCCTTTACCACTAAGGAGGGCTAAGTCCTTGCGATTACGCAAATAATATTCAAATTCAAAATATGATTAATTGTAAATCAACCTACAACTATTAATAATAAATCAATAAATCAATGACAATTGGAAATATAGCCGACTTGGTTATATTAGTGTTGTAACATGGCTCCCCTCCTCGGAAATATTTATCCTCAAAGTTGGAAATGACTCAAAAATACTTTCTATTTCCTATGTAGCATCATCGACTAGTAGATCCTGTTATTTGATTAGAAATTCTTTTATGTGGTTAGATTGAAGATGTCATGATTTGCTCTACACTATTGATTTAGATTGAAGATAGATATATCCTTCTTCATCAAGTACTAGAAGCTCTGACTAAGAGTGTACTCTTTGTCCAATAACCTTTTTGAGATATGAGACATGAAATACTGAATGTATATAGGATGAGGAAGGCATCTCGAATTGATATGACACTTTTCCTATGTGACACACTATCTTGTAAGGACCATAAAATATTAGAGTTAAATTTTGACTGGTCTTGATATTCAATGACAATTGTTTATAAGGTTGCAAACGTAAGAAAACCATATCACCTATATTGAATTATATTTCTAAATGGTATGAGTCTTATTGATTCTTCATTAAATTTTGTGCTTGGATTAAATTGTCTTTATCAATGTTAAGCATTCTTTGTCAATGCTAGAACTAATTATATAATTGAGCTACTTTGGAAGATCCTGGAACATAATCTACTATTTCTGGTGGATTTACCCTATACAAAGCTTCAAATGGGGAAATTTTGATGGAGTAATGGTATGAAGTATTATACCACCATTCTGCTAATAAAATCCACTGACTCCATTGATACTACTTATCTTGAACAAATCATTATAGATAGGTATCCAAATATTTGTTAAAAAAAATTGTTTGGACATAAATTTGAGGATGGCATGCAGAAGACATTTAATTTGGTACCACTAAGATAAAATAATTCTTACCAAAAAATTCTAGTAAATATGGGATCATGATCACTTACAATATTTTTGGGTATTCCATGTAACTTGAAAAGAGAGTCCATAAATACCTTAGCCACTTTGCTTTTTGAATATAGGTGTTGTAGAGCATTGAAGTGAGCATATTTGGAGAGATGATCCAATACCATAAAAATTATTATTTTACCTTATGATTTGGGAAGACCTTGATAAAATATATTTATATGTGTTCCCACTAGCTATCAAGAATTGGTAATGGTTAAAGAAGTCCTGGAGATTTGACTGCTTCACCCTTATTACATTGGCATACTTCACATTAAACAACAAATATTTTGACATCAGCTATTAATCCTTTCCAACAAAAGGATTTTTTTACCTGCATATATGTCTTCAAAAATCCTAAGTGCCCTACTGATGGAGAAGCATGTGATTCATCAAGGAATGGATTTAATACTAGAACTTTTTGGAATGTAAATGTGATATTTATTTATTAATACCTTGTCCTTATATGAAAAATGTGGATACTTGGATGATCCTAGAATCAAATCTTGAATAATTTGAGTAGTTTTAGTGTTCACCAACCATTCTTCTTATAGTTGAGAAACCCAATGAGAACAAGGATTTAAAATGGCATTGATGGAAACATTATTTTCATATTTACAAGATAATACATTTGCTACCACATTTTCATTATATTTCTTATACTTGATAACAAAATCATATACCAATAGCATTTTAAGCCACTTGTTTTGCTTTGGATAGGAAAAAAAATATTCTAGAAAGTGCTTGAGACTACTATGATCTATTTTATAATGAAACAAATATAGATTATGTAGTGTCTCCATTTCTTGATTGCATGTAAAATAGCCAACATTTCCTTTTCATATGTGGACTTTCCCAACTTTTTACCAAAAAATTTCTTGCTTTCGAATGCCAAGGGATGATCATATTGCATTAGTACTACCCCAATACCTATTCTTGAGGTATCACATTCAATAAAAAATGGTTTGTGAAAAATTGGAGTTATCAAAACTAGAGTGGTGCACATAGCTTTTTTGAGTGCCATAAATGCTTGAGTAGCCACCTCCGACCAATGAAATATATCCTTTTTTGTAAGGATGGTTAGAGGAGCTATAATTTTACCATAGTTATGAATAAACTTGTGATAGTAACCTATAAGGCCCAAAAACCCATGAATTTTCCTGATGGTTTTAGGTAAGGGCTAGTCTTGAATGGCTTTAATTTTATTAGGATCCACTTTAAAACCTTCATGAGAAACAATATGACCCAAATATTCAACTTCTTGAACACCAAAAGAACACTTTGAGCATTTGACAAAAAGTTTCTCCTTATGCAAAACATGAAGAAGTTTCCCCACATGTATCAAATGATCCTTCCATGATTTACTATATATTAAAATATCATCGAAGAAGACTAAGACACATTTATGAAGAAATGGATGAAATACATGGTTCATGAGACTCTGGAAGGTGGAGGGGCATTGGTGAGACCAAAAGGTATGCCTAAGAACTCATAATGACCTTCATGAATACAAAAAGTAGTTTTTAGAATATCCTCATCTCTTAATTTGATTTGATGAAAACCTAAACGTAGATCCAATTTTATGAAAAATTTAGCACCATGCAATTCATCTAATAGATCATCTATGGCAAGGATAGAGAACTTGTATTTAATGATGATTTTATTAAAAGACCAAAAGTTAGGACACACACCAAAAATTATCTTTACCATGGGCCAACACTACTGGTGATGAATAAAGACTAGCGCTATGACAAATGACTCCATGTTATAATAGTTCTTAGACAATATTTTTAATTTCTATTTTTTGAGGTTGAGGATATCGTTAAGGATGTACATTAGGTGGAATACTTCTAGGGACAATATGTATGGTATGGTCATGAGATCATTTGGGAGGGATCCCTTTTGGTTTCTTGAAAACTTCATCATAGTTAGCCACAATATCTTGAAGATCCTTTAGGGAAATTTTCGTTGTATCTTGTGCTTGTACTTCAATGTAGTTGATTTGAGCTATAAATTTATAACCTCATTTCCTTAGTATTTTTTCCATGCTCTGAGAACTCACTACTTGTGATGGTGGAGTTTGAATTTCTTGGAGTCGAATAGTCTTTCTAGTTTCTTTTCATTCCACAAATAATTTTCAAAAATTGAAACTAACAATGTCGAGTTGTTCTAGTCATTCAACCGCTAAAATAACATCTAAAATTTCTAAAATCATAATGAATAGAGATCCTTGCCATGTGTAGCTTCCCATTTGTATTGATACTGAAGAGGTTCTACCAATACATTGAGTATTTTATCCATTTGTAACTAAAACTTGAAACTTTTCCTGGTTGGAAGAATTAATGTGCAAATTCAATGCTTTAGCAGTCTTGATGTCAATAAAGTTATGTGTACTATATGAATCAATCAACACATTTAATTTTTGTACCTAATAAATCCTGGTACCTTAATTGTATGGTGAGCTATTAATCCCATGAGAGAATGTACTTTGATAGCCATAGTATCATCTTCTGGTATTGTGCCATTATTATCTATTTGTTCTTCATCTATGGGTGATTCTAGATGATTGACATATTCTACTTCATATTTGTCATCCTTATTATCATATTCTATTTGAAATATTTGTCTTGGTACACATGCTTGATCTCTTGGATGATGATTGCAATATTTATGGAAAAATATCTTGATCATTGTTCATTTTTACGGATGAATTGTTGTGATATTGAGGACGTGTGTTAGAGTCTCATATAGAAGATGTCCAATCTTAAAACTTTTTTTTAACAAGTTTAGCAATCCTTACAGTTTCATCCAAAGTGTATGGATCATGTAAGTCCACTTCGATTTGAATATTTTCTTTTAAACTATATTGAAAGGCTGAAACCACCACTTAAGTGGTAACCACTTCTATGTAAGTGGGAAGACTTTTAAACTCTAAAATATAATCTTGGACAAACCCAATTTGTTTGAGGACCAATAGGTGAACAATGTATGAAGAAAAACTACCTTCATCAAATCTATTGAAAACAACGATCTCTAAATCCAGGCCATAGGATGGGACGACTATGTTGACGTTGTTGCTAAGAGAACCATTGGTAAGCTTCTATACCCAATTTGAAATATTCATAAGAAACTTTTTTGGATTTAGAAATACAATATAAGTGTAGGATACCCTTCATTTTGGCTAACAAACCACGAGGATTCCCATCATCAAAGGTGGGCATATAATTACGTGAAACATTAACACCTATAGGCCATCTTGCATATTGATAAAATTCCTCTGTATCTTGATCCACATTATCATTTTATCTATGGTAGTTATTTGGGGAAGGAGGAGCTTCTTGGTTTTGTTTATTTACTATTCATCCAAGCATTATTGACATGTTGTTCATATTAGTCATTATTTGAGTCAAACATGCTTGTAATTCTTGGTTGCTTGTATTGGGAATTTCTATTTCCTCATGTGTGAGATTTTCTTGGGATGAGTTGGGTGATTTGGAAGTAGCCATAGGGTTAATAGCAGGATGGTTGTGGTTAAAACTATTAATACATAGATGAGAATTATGTTGCATAAATTTATTTTATAAAGGTATTTTTTGTGGGTTATTGGTCCTTCTTATAGAATAAAATGGGTTATTTGTCCTTGGATATCTAATCTTTCGTTTGATCCACGATTCCACCTGTCACTCATGTACTTATTTTATAAAATGTAGCAAAAATTTTGGACCAGTTGCTTTATGAAATTTACCAAAAAAAAATTAGACCACTTTGGTCAAATTTCTTGCCCACTATGAGTTTGAAATATTTCCAAAGCTCCAACCCATTTTGAAATTATTCCAACAACTAGTTATTTATTTGATTGTGCCAATGGTTATTTTATTCCATGACTATATAGTGGCATGAATCAAATATATAAACTTGATTTAATTTATGATAAATTATACGAACAACTTTGGTCCTAGATCTCTAGACGACCCAATATGGAGGCCAAAATAGATGAACACTAGACATTAATAACAAGGAATCCAACCAATAAATAAGTAGTGATACTGACGATTAATAGGAATAACCATATGTGAAGGGATAGGTGGAACATAGAGTGGTTACACATGATCATATGATTTTATGCGGGAGTAAGGGATGAGAGGACAAAACATGTGTGTTGAACACTTAGTGAAATATACTGACAGTTGGCAATCATGGGTAAGCTAACATAAGGAGGATGTGGATACAGATAACCTGGTGGTGGTAAATGAGGTAAACGAGTCTTGGTACTAATAAACCTACTAATTACTACCTCCCTACTGAATGTGGGATTTTAATCCCTGAAATTTTTTTATTATAATGATTAAGGCACTGATGCAACATGTAATTTTTGATAAAAAATAATTTTATTGCTAACCATATAAATGTGCTAAAACTTCCCGCGTGACTAATTTACGTTGGTGGGTTGAATGTAATTATTTGTAGTGAATATCATTTAGAAGATTCTTGGATTTGATAAGAATTACCACTGGAAAGAAATGTAGATTTATACTGATTGCATGAACGTCTTTTGGTAGACTTTCCTTCACTGAAGAATGGAAAAGAAGAGATAGAAACTATGAGGATGATTTCAACCTTCTAGATTTGAACTTGTTGAACGTCCTACATTTCAACTTGAAAGAAAATTTTGTGACTTGATTGGTTGAGCACCCTTAGGACGAATATTTTTAATTAATTTTATGTTCCTCTACAAATTACTAACATGTGCTTGTTTTTTTTTAAGAGCCGCCTTGGTCTAAGAGACCATGAACAGGGGGTTCTACACCGTCAAAGTCACCCATAAGTCACACCCGACCCTGCCCGCACCAACATTATCAATTGGATTTTGGATACCCAATTCAGATTTTTGATAGGGTAGATATTTGAACCTGGGACTTCCCTTGGAGGATTGCCCTCTCCTCTCAAACACACCTATAACACCTGGGTTACATGTTCTTTTTTTAACCT
>JAQPPZ010009611.1:0-26541 GCA_028583015.1 Wollemia nobilis | reverse complement strand
ACGGCAGATATGTTTCACGTTACTTCACCTTTAAGACACTGCTAGCGGCCGCCCACGTGAAACGACAGACTTTTTAGCGTGTTTTCGTGCATGTGAAGGCGGATTGAGAACATAAAGTTCGTTGACCCTGAATAGTAATGGACGACCTTTTCTTTGCCTCTTCCCTTCACCCCGAATGTAGCTATAACTCCAAAGACAGTCGTATAACGCTACGTCTTTACGCTACCTCTTTTTAGAATTTGGTTACAATCACTATTTTAGTAATAGGTAAGCATAGAGTTTAAATTATATCACTTTGAATGTTGTTAATTTTAAAGACAGTTGTATAACAGTAAGTCTTTACGTTACTTTTTTTGGGGAGTTAATTACAACCACTCTTTTTAGTAACTGGTAAGCATAGAGTTCAAACTACATCACCTTGAATGTAGCTAACTCCAAAGACAATGCTACTTCTTTACGTTGCGTCTTTTTGGAGAGTTGGTTACAACCACTATTTTTAGTAACGTCTTTTTGGGGAGTTGGTTGCAACCACTACTTTTAGTAACTGGCAAACATAGAGTTCAAACTACATCACCTTGAATATACTTAACTCCAAAGACAGTTGTTTAACGCTACGTCTTTACATTACATCTTTTTAAGAAGTTGGTTACAACCACTATTTTTAGTAACTAGTAAGCATAGAGTTCAAATTGCATCACCCTGGATGTAGCTAACTCCAAAGACAGTTGTATAACTTATGTCTTTACGTAACGTCTTTTTAGGAAGTTGGTTACAACCACTATTTTTAGTAACTGGTAAGTATAGAGTTCAAACTACAGTGGGCTACTGCCAAAAAAGCCTATTTATTTTGTTGTTGACCCGACGTGAGATGGAGACCAGTGGTCGCTCGAGGTTCGTAGTGTTGTCATCGATCTGACGCACACTAAAAGAATTCAACACAGACTATTACCTTTGCTAAAGCTGGCAGCGTACTCCTAAGGTTTGAACCTAAGTCTCTTCTTGGTAAGTACTTGGCCAATCCACCTAGCCCTTGGGGCCTAAGGCTAAGTCTCTCTTAGTAGTAATACATTTCAAACTTTTTTATTTGATAACTTATGTGTGATTTTTATAAAGATTATTATATTTATTGGGAGGTTAATTAAATTATATTTAGTATATTTTTTATTTAAAATTTTATTTATTTATTTATTATTAAATATATATTTTTTTTTTCAAAGAGTTGTTTTCACAATTAGTTCCTTGATATTATTTTTATTAATAAAATAAAATCTCACTTGGGATTTATTGCCTTTTAAAAGTTAAATTTCATCAAGACAAAGGTGAATATTTCAATTGGTTAAATTATCTTTGATCCAATTTTCTTTTTTATAGATATACTCACATTTTGTAAATTGCTTCCAATAATAAGATTTATATATATATAATATGAAAAACTGGTTGGGGTTTGCTACCTACAAACCAAGTTTGTTGTCATTTTTGGAAGCGAGTGATTGTACAAGGGTTTCATCTATATTGAGCGCAAGCGACTCCAAAGGTTGTTTTTCGAGGTCTTCAAGCCCTAGCAACCAATATTTTTGTGGTTTTTGCTCAATATTTTAGCTAGATATGTTGTAGGGGACCCAAGATGGGTTATAAATTTATCTTTCAACAGATCTTCATGCTGCGAACTTGATTGACAACGACTTTCAATTTGTTGCACAAAACAAAAGTGAAAATCATACCTTTCCTCGGTGTCCAAGGTATGGATTAAAGAGATCTCAAAATAAGTTTCAAACATTTGATAAAAAAATGGTTCATATCTCAAGCGAATCTGGTGCTAATGAGCATCTCCAAAACAAATCCACTATGGAAACCCCTTTCAAGGGCAAAGATTTCAAAGACTTGGCCCTAAAAATAAATTTTAAGGATGCCCTCCATGGTGGATAGCCTCAACCTGATACTAACATTAATCTTAGGGCTTCTCGTAAACATCTGAGAATGCCTAATATTGATGTTAGGAAAATTGAGTCAATATGTCTTAGGGTAGCTGATGGAACTTCAATTGTTAAGCTACAAATGGACGACATTCAAATTGGAATAGAAGATCTGGAAAAAAATGACTAATTTGATTTTTATCCGAGCCTATTTTCTTTCAAAGTTTGAGCTACAAAAAAACTGGAAAACAAAAGTTGAGTTACAAATATCTATTTATCCAAATGGTTATTTTCTTATTTTATTTGCTAATAATGAAGCTAGAGAGAAAACATTTCAAGGGGTTCCTTGGTTCCTTGGAATGGTGGGGTTTTTCATGAAGCCTTGGCATATTAAATTTAAATCCAAAGAAGAGATGCTTTCTAGAGGTCCTATGTGGGTTAGACTCTTTGGTCTCCCAGTTGAGTTCTAGAATTTGACTGTTTTTCTTCAATTGGAAACTCTTTGGGCACTTTTATGATGACTACTAATTGTACTAAAAAACTGAGTATATTATTTATTTGAATTTGTGTTTTAATAGAATTTGACAAACCCCTATCTAAAAAGATCTTATTACAGTATGGGGAAGACACTTGGGAGCAAGTGGTGTACTATGAGAACAATACGCCATGAATATGGTCATTTGGCTAGTGTCTACCCAAATAAAATTTCAATCAAAAGAAAAAGGGTACAAACTTAGCATATTTCCAAATGCCTAAGAAGAACACTTAGAAAAAACCAATTATGAAGGATCAATCAAAGTTTTCAGCTAATATATTTGAAATTCCTTTCACAAATGATGTCCTAGGTGAGGAAGAGGAAATAATGGAGACAAAAATATTAGAAATGCAATTTAAAGATGTAGGGAAGGACTCAAAGAAAAACTAGCAAAATAAATATTTTCAATAAGAAAAATGAAGGAAATATACACAACAAAAATAAACTTTTAAATGTTGAGACTTCAAATAATACAAGTTCCAAGATAGACTTTGTTGAACCTTCCAGTAACACTTTGGCTTTGTACACACATTATTTGAGGTTAGAATCCATCCCGGATTCAATTGGGGTAAGTCAAGAAAAAAGGAAAAAAAAACTAAATATGAATTCCAACCAAAAGGTAAGTCACAAGACCAATCAACATCATATGGTAAAATAAGGTAAGATTAATTCCCTTAAAATTTTTTTTAGCCCTAGTATTAATAAAGATCATCACTTGGAATATTAGAAGACTCAAAGGGAGTATTTTAAAACAAAAAAAAATTAGAAGAATGATTCAGACAAACCATCCACATCTTGTTTTTCTTCAAAAAATAAAGATGTCAATAGAGGAAATGGATTCAAATGCTAGTAAAATTTGGCCAACTAGAAAAGTTGCTTCCCTCAATTCCTAGGGGACTTCTGGTTGCATTGCTTACCTTTGGAACCTAAAAGGGGTAGTTATTCACAATATGGTTGGTATCTGGGGTATTTTGGCTATAAATATTCAAAGTAGACATTCTAACCAAATTATTCTTTCCATAACTATTTGTGCTTCAACTACTTTGGAAGAAAAGAGAAGACAGTGGAAGGATATAGCTTATATTACCTCTTATTTTCTTGAAGTTTGGATCTTGATTAGATAAGATTTCAATACCATCCTCTCTCTGCATGATAAAATGGGGGGAAATAGAAATTTTGCTAGAAGCATTGACCTCTTGAGTGAATATATTGTAAACCTTCATCTTGTGGACATCTAGCTAGATAATGGCCTTATGAATTGGTCTAACAAAAGGTAAGGCTTAGCTTGTATCATGGAGAGATTGGATAGGTTCTTGTTCTATGACAATTTTTTAATACATGGTCACATTCCTAAGGTGAAGACTCTTAATAATGTTGGTTTGGATCATTGGCTAGTCATGGTGGAAATTTAGAAAACCAATGTGAGTTTCTTGCCTTTTCAATTTTATCGAATGTGGCAATTTTAGCTAATGTGACTTAGAGATAGTTCCTTTAGACCCTAAGTGTAGCATGGTGGAAGGAATGTAAACCAAGGTATGGAACTAAGATATTTTGTTTTACCAAAAGGTTGCAATACATTAAATCCAAAATCAAGATTTGAAACTAGAAGGAGTTTGGAGATGTTCGACAAAAAAAATATGAAGTGATTACTTAGCTTGAAAATTTGAATAAAAAAATCCATTTAGATGGCTTCACAGAGAGTAGAAGTACAGATGGTATTAGACTCACAACTCAGTCGAAGGAATGGGAAAAAAGGGAACTCTTATGGAAGTAAAAATATAGGATCCAATGGCTCAAAGAAGGAGATCGAAACACATATTTCTTCCACAAATATCTTCTAGCTTGAAGATCTCACAACTTTATTTCTTCCTTGAAATATGATTTTGGCGATGTTGTCTACACTTGGGATGACATGAACTTTGTTGTTATCAATTACTTTTTCAATCTATTTGCTACTACACCTCTTGACTTGGATTCTCAAAAAAAAAATCTTCAAATGATCTATACTCTTAACACTTATGAGGAGAACTATGTTTTGATTGCTCTAGTTACTAACAATGAGCTTTAACAGGTGGTTTTTACAATGCAAAAGGGAAAAACCCTAGGTCCTGATAATTTTCCTAGAGTTCTATCAAGAGTTTTGGGATATTTCTTCATGCTTATTTATTATAGGTGGTGGAAGAAGCCAAGAATGCCAAAGAAATTTTGAAGGTTATCAATAAAAATCATATAGCTCTTGTCCCAAAATCTCAAGAGGTAGATCATATCTCAACCTTTAGAGCTATAGCTTTATGTAATGTTCTTCTCAAAATAATTACAAATATTATGGCAGAAAGGTTGAAACCTCTTTTACATAAGATTATTTCCCTTGAACATGGGGGTTATGTGGAAGGGCGTCAAACAATGGATGAGATTGTTCTTGCTCAAAAAACCATCCATTCCATGGAAATGCAAAAATCTCCATCTATGTTCATTCGTTTAGACTTATCCAAAGCTTATGCTAAAATGGATTGGCACTTCCTTATCAAAGTTTTGAAGCAACTTATCTTCTCTTAGAATTGGATGGACTGGATTATGGAATTTAACTCTTGGATGTCCTACTCTATTCTTATCAATGGAAGGTCTTCTCAATTGTTACCAATTTATAGAGGTATTAGGCAAGGTGACCCCCTCTCCCCTTATTTATTTATCATTCTTGCTAAATTCTTGGGTAAGACTATAACAAAAAACAAAGAAAATAGAACCCTTGAGGGATTTACCATTGCTCATGGAGCTAGCCCTATTTCTTATCTTTAATTTTTTGATGAATCTACTCGGTTAGGTAAAGCTACAGTTAAGGAAGCTTCTAAAATTAAACAAATAATTAGTTATTTTTCTAATGTTATTGGGCAATTCATAAATGAAGATAAATCTATAGTTATTTTTACACTGCTCTCCTAGGCAAGATTCCATGGTATTGGATTAATTAATATATAAGAAGACCTCCATTCGATCACTTATTTATGAATTCCTATCAATATTCAAAGATAAAAAAAAGACTGGAATTCGTTGTTGGATAGAGTTAAGAAGAAAATGTAGAGAGGAAAAACTACCCTACGCGTATAATTACCAAAAAGGTTGTATCCACGAAATATAGAAAGCCTTATGGGGTGAACCACGAGGGCTATGTTGTTCTCTACACTCGGTGCTAGGGGGAAGGGTTCACCAGGAACGGTTTAAGGACTTGATCCAAGTCCTCAATAATTTAGGATAGTTTGATGTATTCAGTTTCAAGTAATCACCTAAGTTTGGTCTTTCTAGATCTATGCTATGAAAGATAAAGGACAATTCAGAAAATAGAATGCAAGAATACAAGGGCTAACCTAATATGATTATTTCTTTTGAATGCTTTCTAACCTAGGGTTTTAAACATAAAACCTTTAAAGCAAGGACACAATATAAATGCACAATATTAACCCTACATTCACACTATATGATTTTCAATTTCTTATGCGTAAGAATCAATATTCAGATTAGACCTGCAACCAATAAAATAATTAGAGCACTTATCTTGACTGGTGGTTGATCTAGATTTTTTTCTACCTATTATCCAATGATATCAGAAATACCTATTTTTGCAAGGTAACTTATGAAACACTTGAAATGGGGATTAGCATTAGGGGGCATACTTAGGTTGCTATACAACAATTCTTGGAGGTGCAACAGTTAAGCCCCCTAGGTCCTTTTAGATGACCTCTAAAAACAAAATAAAAATTTGACCTTTGGAGAATTAATCATAAAACAACAATGCAATAGTAGAGAAACATAAAATAGATTATGCTATCATGCCCTAGATGTGATTTAGAAAATACTCATGCAATCAAAATATGATAGATGTCCCTAGTCCAGTCCTAGGCAAAATCATACCTTGTAGATAGTGAATACGATAATGCTATAGGTGAAGTCGTGCTTCGTTAGAATGGGGTGCGATATCACTTATGTGAGCAAAAAACCCTAAATTAGGGTTAGCGAAGTCGTGCCTCACTAGGACAAGGCATGATTTCACTTTAGAGACACGAAAAATAAAAGGTAAATGTAGAACGTAAATAAATATAGGAAATAAAGTACACAAAACCTTATGGATGGTGTAGTAGACAAAAGAGATCGAGGTATCCAAACGAGCACTCTCTTTCCTTTCGGACCACAACACGAATCCACCAACAACACAATAATCCAAATCAATGCAATAGAAGATCAAATACAAATTTTGCACTTTGGGGTTAGCTTGTAAAAGAAACAGGAAGCAAAGCGAAAGTAAAAATACGAGCACAAGTCAATAAGAATTTTAAGCTTAATCGTGTATCCCAAAAGTCGTTCGTTGTTATCATTCGTGAAAGAGTGAGATTAACCCCTCCTTTTATAGATGAAATTCAAGGTGAAAGGGGTAGGAAAACAAACACAAGCCGATATTATGGACCCTTAAGATGTGCCTCAAAGTAATAATATTGCAATAATATGGGATAAATGCAAATGATATGGGATAAATGCAAATGATATGGACAACAATTAGAAGCAAAAAGTAACTGGGTTGCTGGATTATTTTGCAGGAAATGAAAACATCGAAGTTGGGGCATATACATGTATATTCTCCAACTATAGTTACTCCTCGTGAAAGATGCTGGAAGGACCTTAGTATATTTTTGTCAAATACAATGATGATTCATTGTGATTTGTGGATTCTTGGGGTGATTTTAATAATGTTAAATCTCCTTTGAAAAATAAGGGTGGCATTCTAGGATGGTCGAAATCAATGCAATATTTTGCTTAATTTGTCAATTCAAATGATCTTTGGGATTTTAGTCTCTCAAGCTTTCAATACACATGGGATAATAGACACATTGGAAAAATTATATAGTAAGACTAGATAGATCTTTGTTATCCAATAAATGGTTGCAAATAAAGTATGCAATCTCTTCAAATATTTTATTGCAAACAGGATCAGATCACAAATCTATTCTTTTAACTTGTTAGTCACCTAGCAATGGTCATCCAAAGCCATTTCGCTTCCAGTCTATGTGGCTCCAAGACCCTCATTTTTTCTAGATGGTTATGTTATGGTGGGATGAGTCAAAATTTGAAGGATCGTGTATGTACAGGTGTGTTCAAAATTTGAAATATTTAAAGGAGCAAATGAAGATATGGAGTGTCAAATATTTTGGTAACATTTTTAAATAAAAAAAGAAATTGAATCCAAGCTCAAAAATTTACAAGAGATAGTAGAAATTATTGGAATGGACTAGGTTTCTTATGTGAAATAAAAACAATTACTTTCTGATTATCATAATGCATTTAATGAGTCATATTGGCTCCAAAAATCTAGAGAGAAATGGCTCAAGGAAGAAGATAGAAATACAAAAAAAAATCTTGCTAGAGCAAAAACAAATTTTTTTGTTTGTCATATTAAAAATATTACAACTCCATGTGAAAGAAATATTGAGGATGAAGAAGATATAAGGAAGGAAGCAATGAATTATTTCAAAAATATTTTATGAGATTCTAGGCAAGATAAGGAGGCACAAGAAAAAATTCTACAAAATATTCCATAAATTATCACTCAAGGACAAAATGAAAGCTTGATGAAGAAGATTTCTATGAAGGAGATCCATGAAGCACTTTTCTCTTTCCATCCTAACAAAGCACCTGGCCCTAATGGATTTCCTGCAATTTTCTTTCAAAATTTTTGGAATTTATTGAAGAGTGATATGTTAGATGCAGTTGAAGAGGCTCGAAAAAGAAAATCTATAATAAGTGAGGTCAATGCTACTTTTATTACCTTGGTTCCCAAGAAATATGACACAAAATATTTTGATAACTTTTGTCCAATAAGCCTTTGTAATATGATTTATAAGATTATTTAAAAAATTATGGCAAACATATAAAAGAGTATTCTAGGGTGTCTTATATCAGAAGAACAAGGTGAATTTGTTGAGGGTAAACAAATTCTTAATGATATAATTATTACACAAGAGGCCATACATTCTCTTCACTCTATGAAAAAACCAGGTATGCTTTTGAAATTAGATATGAACAAAGCATATGATAGGGTTTCCTGGAATTTTCTACATGCTATTCTCAAAATTTTTGGCTTTGATTATAGTTGGTGTGAGTGGATTAAATGTTGTTATAGCACTGTAAAATTTTCTATTTTGATCAATGGTTCTCCTGTTGGGTACTTCAAGTCATCTTGTGGACTTCATCAAGGTGATCCTCTTTCTCCTTATCTATTCATTATTCTGGCAAAAGCATTAGTGAGAGCATTTTCAAAGAAAAAATAGAAGTAAAAATCAAGGGTATTCAAGTTGTAAAAAATGGTCCCTTTGAATCTCATCTCTAATTTTTTGATGATACTTTTATTTTGGGTCATCCCTTAGTCAGTGATGCCATGGAGTTCAAATCAATATTATCATGTTATGAGAAGACTATTGGATAGTTGGTAAATACTTCAAAATCAAGGATATTTTTAGATTTACAACAAATTATTATAAATATTTTAGGTTCAAAATTGAAAAATTTCTATCAACCTACTTGGGTATTCCTTTATCTGATAAAGGGAATAAAAAGGAACTTTGGATCTTTATTTTTTTGATATAATGAAAGCTTGCTTGGCAAGTTGGAAAGGTAAGTTATCAACCATGGCAGGAAGGCTACAACTCATAAAGACTACTTTGCAATCCATTCTTATTTATACGATGTCACTTTCAAGACTGCCAACATGTATTATACCTAAAATGGATAAAATTCAAAGAGACTTTTTATGGAAAGGTTGTGAGGAAAAATTTAGGTTTCCTCTTTGTAAGTGGGATAGATTTTGCAAAGAAAGAATATTGGAGTAGGCTTGTGAATTGCAGACTTATGAATTTTGCATTAGGAGCAAAGCTTGGGTGGAGACTATTCAGAGATCAAAGGAAGAATTAGGAAAAAATATTACTTCAAAAATATATAGGTTCTCTTGATGTAGTGAAATTGTTTAGGAAAATAACTTCACCCAAAGGATCATCAACATGGAACTTCATATATGAGAATTTGCATTTGATAAAAAAAATATATTAGATGGTCAGTGAATGAGGGTTGTTATTCAAATGTTTGGTCTGATGCTTGGTTGAAGCCTTATCCTCATATCTTGACTCAAAATGGAAATCATTGGATCAAGAATTCATAGAATGTAAAGGTCTAAAGGTCAAATATTATATTATTATGAGAAAAAACTCCAGAACATGGATTTCTTTTAATAACCTGGTTGAAGGAGACAGACTCAAACAAATTGCAAATGAACTTAAAAATATGGTTCAAGAGTTTTATTTGCCAATTTTTACATGAAAGGATGAGTTGATTTGGAATTTATCAATGGATTGGGGATACTCAGTCAAGTTGGGATATGAGAATTTAGAAAAATCAAAATTTCCCTCTTCCAATGATTTTTCTTGGAAGAACATTTGGCCATTAGAGGCTCTCCCTAAGGCCTCAAAAATTCTTTGGTTAGCAATTCAATGTAATATTATTACCGGAGAGAGTCTAAAAAAAAGAGGATATTATGGACCCTTCAGATGTACCTTGTGTGAGAAGGATTTAGAAAAATCAGATCATATACTTCTTCATTATTTGTTTGCTCACATCATTTGGGGTTATTTTTTAAAAAATATGAAATTATATTGGGTAGCTCCATCAACATTGAAAGGGTTGATAAAATGTTGGATAAATAATAATAAAGCTAAAGAATTATGTATTCTTTGGAGGATTGGCCCTACCATTATTTGTTGGAATTTATGGCTTAAAAGGAATAATAGAATTTTTAAAAATAAATATCAAAATGTTGGTCACAAATCTGCCACAGGAAAGGATTTTATATGTATATGCGCCCTAGACTTGGCCAACATTGAAAGGCCGAGAGAAAGAGAAGTCTCCCGGGCCAATCTCCAGAGAGGGCTGGCTCCCAAACTAATCTAAACTGGTTTTGAAGATAAAGATGCAGGAAAGAAATGGGAAAAAAAGAAATAACAAGAAAGAGATGGAAATATGGCCACAGGCCGAAGTGTATAATTTGGGGCAGACTAACAGCAAGAATTCCACCAAGTTTTATGACAGCATCTAATAAAGGGAAAGCAACAGAATTGAACTCACACCTTTGTAGAGATAACCTTCAGATCACATTTCAAACTCTACTCACTAACCAGCAACGTTCGAATTCAGAATGCAGAATTCAAGACTTAACAGCAAGAACATGAGCATAAACAGAAATGACTTTAAAACAAAAGGAAACCATACACAGAAGAATGCTTGCAAATTTCAGAAGCCGAGTCTCTTCTATTGATGCAGAGAACTTAGAGAGTTTCCTTGCAAAATGTCTAACCTTCTTTGCTTTAGATATACATGAATATTTATAGAGGTCTTCCCTCTCTCTTTTGCATCACAACATTTAAAACATACAACAGATTTCGAAGAGGTGATCCACAAAATGTGCACTTGAAAGGAGAAACAATCCCCCTTAATCTGCCTCGGAGAAATCACACATTAAATGACCATTATCAGGGCAAGCCAAAAATTGTTAGGAGATCACGAACAAAACTTTTAATGCTGGAGGCCTCTTTAATTTTGGTGGCATCGAAAACTGCCTCAGGTTCTTCTATCTTGCGCACATCGGTAATCAGCAACATTTAATCTTTGAGCCTCTTTGACCACGATCTCACAATCCGTTGGAGAGCCTTTACTTGATCCTTATCTCCTCCTCACGTTCTCCTATGCAATCTTGAAGGAAAATGCAAACAGAACTGTATCGGGCCTTTGTTATTGCCTTGGTCGCGAAAATGTGACAGGTCACGAAAATGCGACATGTCACGAAATCATGACACTTTTACCTTGTTGCCTTCTCTCTTCGCCACCAGTCGAGAAAATGCGACATGTCACGAAATCGTGACATTTCTCCTTTGTTTGGGCTTCTTTCCTCATCATGTCACGAAATCGTGACATCTTCTCTTTTGTGCCTTTCTTCCTCAAGCGCGAAAATAAACATGTCACGAAATCGTGACATCTTTCTTCATTGTCTTTTCTTCATCGCGAAACGTGACATGTCACGAAATCGTGACAATTCTTTCACTTGTCCTTCTTGTCAAACATGTCACGAAATCGTGACATCTTCTTCTTATTTCTCGAAATGGAACATGTCATGAAATCGTGACATGTTTCTCCATTTGGCTTTATCTCCACAATATGTCATGAAATCGTGACATTTTTTGTCTCCTTGTACTTTGCTGCTTTTAAAATCAACATGTCAAAATCGTGACATTTATTTCTTTCTACAACAATGTCGCGAAATCGTGACATTTCTTCCACTTGGTCCTTCCCCAATATGTCACGAAATCGTGACACTTTCTTCCTTCCTTCGTTGCCGCTTCTGTCGTGATATCGCGACAAGTTCCTCTTTTTTACTCCCTCCCCAAAAATGTCACGAAATCGCGACATCTTTCATGCCTTGTGTTTATCTTTTAGTTCTTTCGCGATAATGTGACATGTCGCGATATCGCGCCATCCGTACCATTTGCCCTTCCTCTTTTTTTGATATCGACATTTTCAATGACATCCCTTTTTATGTCATGATATCATGACATTTTCTATTGTTCTGTTTCCACCGCAAGTCTCCTGTCGCGATATCGACAACTTTTCATTTGGATGCTCCCAAACCGCAACAAGTCGTGAAACTCCAACATGTCACGATATCACGACAGTTTGGCTTCTTTGCTTCTATTGACTGTTTTGACCGTGAAAACATGACAGGTCACAAAAATGTGACACTTTCTTGACTTAGCTCTTTTCTGCATTTGGTCCGCAAAACTGTGATAGGTCATGATATGCGACATGTCATGATATCGTGACAGTTTCACTTTTGCACAAACTTGGTTATTTTGCATGAACAACAACAACAAAAACAATGTGGCAAAAATGCCAACATTCTTGGTGGCTCACGGGGTATACAGTTTCGATGTATGCACGAACCTCAGGCCTTTATCCATTGGGCAACAGAGTCAAGAAACTGGAGGAGCAGAAAGAACTGAGTGTTGGTTGATGTTGGACGTCTCTGCAGGCTGCTGCAACAAGCTCTTGCTGGTACTCGACTCAAAAATAGGACCTTCAACAAAAATTTGTGGAAGAACAGAACTTCCTTTATTTCTTTAGAACTATTGCACTTTGCCTAGCTCGGATGAGCTGGGTAATCACCAGGTGTTGTGCAAGGATCTCCATGGCAGTAGTGAAAAGCACCTGAATTACAAAAATGGAAATGAATGGAGTGATGGCCAGCAGATGTGCAGGCCGTAGAACGGGAATGGTGAATGATGGAATGGTGGAAGATGAAGGAGTAGAAGTAGTAGATACAACAACAGGGTGCTACTGTGCTACCAGCTACTGGGATGCTATGAAACAGATAATGAAATGGAAGTGGATGGAATGGAGATGGTAGTAGAAACTATGGCTGTGACGAAGTACTCACAAGACAAAGGACTAGAAGAAAGGGAAAGTAGAAATGGGAACATCAGAGAGGGGAGTAGAAACAATAGTAGTGGCTTGATTATGTATAGAGGAACAAGGAGTAAAAGGGGAAGGGAATGAAAATGAGGAAGTGGAAGAAAGAAGTAGAGGAGAAGCCACTAACTGTTGGGAAGGAAAAGAAAAAAGAAAGAGAAATAAACATACCTGCGGGCTCATGTGCAAAAGGAGCCGAAGTCGATGAAATTTTGTGTTTTTTTTTTTTCTTTTTTTTTTTTTTTATTTATAGATAATAGGCCTTCAAATGAAGACCATTAACTGGAATTAACATTGCATGACCATCCATATCTTGCAAATAAAAAGAATTAACCTGATTGGCACCTGTGATTTGAAATGGACCTTCCCATATTGCCTCAAACTTGTGGTGTTTGCCAGGCTTTGCTTTCTTTTCATTCCACTTCAATACAAGATCACCAACCTTAAAAGTCCTTTCAGAGACCTTTTTACTGAACCATTTCTTTGTCATCTCAGCATGTTCAATAAAATTCTGATAGGATCTCTCCCGTTCTTCTTCCAACTGCAAGAGTTGAGCTAATCTCATGTTCATTGAATCAGATTCATCATCCTGATCATCAATCAAATGCCAAGTCTGGAGGGCCGGTAATTCAATATGAATTGGCAAAACCGCTTCTTTTTCGTATACCAATGAATAAGGGGATGTCTTGATAGATTTTTTCACAGAGATGCGATCAGCCCACAATGCTTGATTCAAAAGTATGTGCCAGCTCCGCTTATTGTCGCCAAGGGTCCTCTTCAAAATTCGAAGCAAGTTCTTGTTTGTGGATTCGGCCAAGCCATTCCCCTGCGGATAATAATTAGATGAAGTTTTCAAATAAATTCTGTGCTTACCCATAAATTCATTGATTTTGGCCCCTATGAAAGGAGTTCCATTATCTGTTATAATCGCATCTGGGATACCAAAGCGAGTGATCAACCCCTCAAGAAAAGTGATGACCGTGGCTTGATCCGCCTGTTTAGTTGGAATTGCTTCAGTCCATCTAGTGAAATAGTCAGTTGCAGTCAAGATATACTTGTGACCAGCAGATGAGTTAGGATCAATGACCCCGATAAAGTCTAGGCCCCATTGCTGAAATGGTGCTTCTACTTGAATCGGGTGAAGAGGTAATGATGCATTCCTGGTTCTACCGATGTATCTTTGGCACTTATCACATTTTTGACTAACTTTGAAGGCATCTGCAAAAAGAGTTGGCCAAAAATAACCTGCTCGAATAATATTTAATGCCATGGGTCTACCCGCATAATGACCTCCTGATAATCCATAATGGAATTCTTCTAAAACTTTCTCCTTCTCTGATTCTTTGACACATCTAAGAAGAACCCCATCAATATTCTTATGAAACAAGCCATTTGGTAGCAAGACATACTTGAGAGCTTGCAGTCTAAATCTTCTTCTCTGTGAGGCATTCAGATGTGAAGGACATTTTCCAGAATAAAAATATTCCATCAGCTCCTCTGTCCACTCTCGATCCACTATAGAATGATTGTCAAAATTACAATTATCTACTACATCCTCATATTCATGAATTGTGGATCCAGAGGAAGCATTCTTTGCAAGCTCTTGGCACAATGCTCGACCTCGAACAAGCTTGGTCGGTCGGATCTCAACATCAAATTCCTGAATTTTAGAAACCCAGCCAACTCTCCTATCTCCAAGTTCTCCTTGTATGATAAAATTTTGGACATCTGGATGAACAACATAAACTATCGTTTTACTCTGTGAAACAAAGTGCCGAAACTTCTTCAGAGATTTCATTACCGCATACACTTGTTTCTCAATGAAGTTATACTTCTCTTGATGTGGTTGGATGACTTGGCTTAGGAAAGCAATCGGACGTTCACTCTCATCATCTCCCTTCTGTGTAAGCACCGCGGCATAAGCTTCTTGTTCACCAATGGCATAAAGGATAAAATCCTTGGAATAATCAGGATTCACCAGGACCGGAGCTTGAGTGATCCTTTCTTTGATCTCCTCAAATGATTGCTTCCTCTGCTTGGTCCATTTGAATTCAGCATTTTTCTTTAAAAGCTCTGTCATTGGCTTTATTACTTGAGCGAAATCTGCAACAAACTTTCGAACAAAATTAATTTGCCCAAAAAAAGACTGCAAATCCTTCTTATTTGCCGGCAATGGAAGCTTTAAAAGAGCTTGGGCCCTAGCTGGATCAATAGCTAGGCCATTTTCTGAAATTAGATGTCCTAGGAGCTTTCCCTCCTTTACAAAAAAAATTGACTTTTTTGGATTGATAGATATACCAAATTCTCGACATTTTTCAAATATCTGCCTTAAATGAGATCCGTGGTCCTCCCTATTGTGAGAAAAAATAGTCATATCATCCAAATAAATCACAATAATGTGATTTAACAACTCACCAAAAGCCACATCCATTGCCCTTTGAAAAGTTGCGCCAGCATTTGAGAGTCCAAACGACATTCGCTGGTAAGCAAAGGTTCCCCATTTTGTGGTGAACGTTGTTTTATGTTGGTCCTCATCCCTGACCCAAATCTGGTTATACCCAGAGAATCCATCCAACAAAGAGAATCTCTGAGCTCCCACAACCACGTGAAGAATCTGGTCAATCTGAGGCAGAGGATAATGATCTTTTAGCGAGGCTTGATTCAAATTTCAAAAATCAACACATAGGCGAATATCTCCATTCTTTTTCCATACCGGGACCAGATTTGCCACCCAAGTTGAATGCTTGATGGGGTAAATGATTTTAGAATCCAAAATTTTAAGAAGCTCCGCCTTCATCAGTACTTCAATCTTGGGATTGACTGGTCTCTCGCTTTTGTCCGAAGGGTTTCACCCCATCATGCAACTCAATAGTATGTTGGATTACATCTTTGTTATATCCCTTCAAATCATGGTAACTCCAAGCAACTATGTCAGGAAATTCATGACATAAATCTCTGATTTGTTCTAACTCCTCGGGGGTGCAATCCGTTCCAACCTTTATCAATTTTTGGGGACCTATCTCTAGTTCAGTATACTCCTTCTCATCTACTTTGATCCTGTGCTTCTCTGCCCTATCATTCTGATCAAAAAGGCTTTCAAGTGTAATCAATCCTTTGGGGATATGATTATTCCTTAATTGAATAAGCCCTTTGGCTTCTTCCTCATCAAGTGTTCTCTCTTCCACAGTACTCGCTTCTCTTATCAAAAAATCTACAATCTGTTCATCACTTTCGAATACTTGCCAATACATGTTCTTGTCCGGGACCGAAGGTCTGTAAACTAACCTTACAGTCTTAGGTTTCCTCACTACATGCTCAATCGGAGAGAAGTTTGCTCCAAGAGATGCTAGAATATCAGCATGCTTATTCATCTCTCATGAAATGGATTGAATATTCAATGTTGTGAAAGCCTCAAACAGGTCCCAAAATTTGTTGCGATACGCCTTTAGATAATGCTGCTTGGAGATGCACTTGTTTGTTACTTGATTCACAATCAATTCAGAGTCACCAAAAATCTGCAATTGTTCAATCCCCAATTTTTTTGCCTTCTTCAAGCCTAGGCACAACGCTTCATACTCAACAGCATTGTTAGTACAACTCTAGGTCAGTCGATATGAATATGTTTTCTGTAGGCCAGAGGGAGAAATAAGAACAATCCCTACTCCCGCACCATTTTTGCATCGTGCTCCATCAAAATACAACTTCCATAATTGATCGGGCACAGAGTCTTGACCAACTTGATCAGGAGGCAGTTTTACTTCAACCTCTTCGGGCTTTGTAATAGAGTAACAACCAATTTCAGTTTCCACCATGGCATTAAAATCGAGCATTGAAAACTCATCCTCTAAGCGAGGCTCATCCAAGACTTCATCCATCAAATTAGAATCTTCCAATTCTTCAGTTATCATGTGAACAGAATGTCTGGACTTTTCTTCTTCTCCCATCTTCTCTATATGAAAAGTAGAAGGCTTCTCATTGGAGATCCGAATTCTTCTTCCTTTGAAAGGAATTTCCAAGTGAGAATAATCCAGAGAAAGATAACCTCCCAGCTTGGAAGTAAACTCTCTCGACAAACACATACTAAAATATGGTTCCAAATCGACCACAACTATCTCCTGAATTACTGTAATCTGAGGCATACTATGTAGAACAATAGGAACATCCTTGATTACACCCACTATTTTCATGGGAGTCCCATCCAACTGCAAGACACCAGGGCTACTTCTTGTATACTCCATTCCCATGACTTCACAAACTGCCTTTGGCATGACAGTTGTCGCAGCACTAGAATCAATCATGCAGTTGTGCACTATCCAACCCTCCATCTTGAGTGACAAATAAAATGGGGGTGGTCTATTTTTTCCAGTGGCTGAAGTAGTTAATGTTTGAGCAAAAATCATCCGGGTAGGATTCTTCTCACTATCTTTCATAGACTTCAATGATTCTTGTAACAGATCAACTTGCCCAGGTAATTGTAATGCATCATAGAGACTAACCTTGGCTGGAATCTTCTTCAATTCTTCAACAATATTGTATGCAGATGCACCAGACTCCCTCTTTTCATTAATGTCTTCATATTTGCTCTGATATTGCTGAGTGGCTTCTACCCTCAGTATTTTAGTCAAATATGGGTACTTGAGCTTTTCTCTGGCTCGGTCCTCTGTTTCAGCTCTTGCCTGCGAAGTTGAGGCTTTTTCTTGCAATCTTTCCTTTGCTCGTGGTGGCAAAAGATCTTTCAATAGAACAGGTGAATCTAGATTTGGTACTGAAACAGGAGCTTTCACTTGTACTTGTCTTCTTTCATTCTGCATCTTTGGATCAGTCGGTACCCTTAATGGTTCCATCTCTATTGGATCTACAGTGATTGGCTTCTTCCCAGTTCTCGTGAGAACTGAGACTTGTTCTTCAGATGGAACCATAAAATTATGATCCACCTCAGAAATCATATTAACTTGTCCTCCAGAAGAGCTTGCGGCCAATGTTTGCACATAGTTCAGATGAACCATACAAGTGTCTTCACCGTGTGGATCATTACATGTAGAGCACCAATATGTTCTTTCTGCAGGGCCAGCTTCCTCATTCGTCAACACAGTCGAGTTCTTTTCAGGCACCTTACTTGTTGAAGCCGCTTGTTCTCTAGTGATTGGCGGAGGTTGAAATCTCCTGGGTTGGAAATCTCTCTCAGCCTGCTTTCTTTCAAGAACTGTGATTTTATTTCCCATCGCTCTTATAGCTGAATTAGCCGATTGTACCTCTTGTAATAGGATTGTGAAAGGATCAAGATTTGAGGGCGCAGGAGGTGCCGATAGAGGTAGAGGTGTTGGCGGTGCAGGCAATGCTGGGAATGAAGTGGGAGCTGGTAATTGCGGAATGATTGGTGCAGGAAACTATGGAATAGTTGGAGCAGGGAGCTAGGGAACTGGAATGGGTGCGATCTGAGGCGCACTTGAGCTCCATGATGGAATAGGATACATGGAAGGCATAGGCTATGAAAATGAACCAGAATACAAATGCTTAGGAAGATCAGGTAAGATGGGCATTGTTACCTTTGGAGGAAGCCTACCTATGGCAATCAAGTCAGCTTTCGCCTTTTGCGCTTGTTCGAACAGCTCTGGAAATGTAGTCACGTTGGACTGTCGGACAGCCAAGCCGATGTCTGTGTTGAAGGCTCTGAGATAATAGAATGCAGCTAGCTCATGAGCGGGCCGAAGACCATCAAGAATTCTCTGCCAGCTTCTGGTAAATCTGACATTGAAGTCAGCTATCTCCTCCTATGGGTGCCTTTGGATCGCATTAAATTGATGCAACAAGGAGTATGGATCAGCTTGTTCATGAAAGTTCTTGACTAACAGTTCTCCTAATTGATCCCATGATGCAATGGTGCCTGGTTGCAACGTTCGGTACCAATACAACAATTTTCCTCTCAGTGATAACACCAACAATTTTACCATCACGTCTTCATCCGTTATGTCATGGATAGCCGCCAAAGAGGCTACATCATTAATATGCTCATAAGCAGTTTTACCAGTACCATCATAGGTCGGCAAAGCTTTCAAAGCAGCTTGAGGGACTTGATTCTGTGCCGGTAAATTCAAGGCTCCCGAATCATTCCATGTCGAGAACTTCCTTGGTGGAGGATGCTGGGCCATTTGGACTGGTGCGTATGGCTGTAGAGGTGGAAAACTAGTAGCAATACTAGATGAATTTGAAGGAACAGAGAACACACCAAGCAATTTGTGAGGATGTTGTAGAGGATATAAGTGGTGGGGAGACCAACTTAGGGTGTTCGCTTAATCTTTGGTTGTCAAGTTCAAAAAACTCAATGGGATTTTTAGATTTTTTGGCCTTCGATCTTGTGATCATGAAGTACAACTTTCACTGTATCCACGTTCGGAGGCTTCTAGGTAGTGTTGAGTCACCAAATGTTCTAATTATACAACATGAAGGTGAACATTAAACCTTAATACTATTGGAAGTGGAACTTTCAGGGTCCCACCAGGCGTGCCAAAAGAAATTGTTGGTCACAAATCTGCCACAGGAAAGGATTTTATATGTATATGCGCCCTAGACTTGGCCAACATTGAAAGGCCGAGAGAAAGAGAAGTCTCCCGGGCCAATCTCCAGAGAGGGCTGGCTCCCAAACTAATCTAAACTGGTTTTGAAGATAAGGATGCAGGAAAGAAATGGGAAATAATAGAAAGAAAGGGAAATAACAAGAAAGAGATGGAAATATGGCCACAAGCCGAAGTGTATAATCTGGGGCAGACTAACAGCAAGAATTCCACCAAATTTTATGATAGCATCTAATAAAGGGAAAGCAACAGAATTGAACTCACACCTTTGTAGAGATAACCTTCAGATCACATTTCAAACTCTACTCACTAACCAGCAACGTTCGAATTCAGAATGCAGAATTCAAGACTTAACAGCAAGAACATGAGCATAAACAGAAATGACTTTAAAACAGAAGGAAACCATACATAGAAGAATGCTTGCAAATCTTAGAAGCCGAGTCTCTTCTATTGATGCAGAGAACTTAGAGAGTTTTCTTGCAAAATGTCTAACCTCCTTTGCTTTAGATATACATGAATATTTATAGAGGTCTTCCCTCTCTCTTTTGCATCACAACATTTAAAACATACAACAGATTTCGAAGAGGTGATCCACAAAATGTGCACTTGAAAGGAGAAACAATCCCCCTTAATCTGCCTCGGAGAAATCACACATTAAATGACCATTATCAGGGCAAGCCAAAAATTGTTAGGAGATCACGAACAAGAACTTTTAATGCTGGAGGCCTCTTTAATTTTGGTGGCATCGAAAACTGCCTCATGTTCTTCTATCTTGCGCACATCGGTAATCAGCAACATTTAATCTTTGAGCCTCTTTGACCATGATCTCACAATCCATTGGAGAGCCTTTACTTGATCCTTATCTTCTCTTCACGTTCTCCTATGCAATCTTGAAGGAAAATGCAAACAGAACTGTATCGGGCCTTTGTTATTGCCTTGGTCGTGAAAATGTGATAGGTCATGAAAATGCGACATGTCGTGAAATCGTGACACTTTTACCTTGTTGCCTTCTCTCTCCGCCACCAGTCATGAAAATGTGACATGTCACGATATCGTGACATTCTCCTTTATTTGGGCTTCTTTCTTCAACATGTCATGAAATCGTGACATCTTCTCTTTCTGTGTCCTTTTCTTCCTGTAAGGACCGAAAATAGGACAGGTCATGAAATCGCGATAATTCGTACTTAGCATTGTCTTTCAGGCTCCTTCATCGTAAAAACGTGACATGTCATGATATCGCGACAATTCTCTGCACTTGGTCCTTCTTGTCAAACATGTCACGAAATCGTGACATGGCTCTATCCTCTCCTTATTTTTGCCTTTGCCTCGAAAATGGAACATGTCACGAAATCGTGACATGTTTCTCCATTTGGCTTTATCTCCACAATATGTCATGAAATCGTGACATTTTTTGTCTTCCTTTACTTTGATGCTTTTAGGCCGCGAAAATTTAACATGTCATGAAATCGTGACATTCCGTACAATTTGGCTGCCTCCTTGCTTCCTCCTCGTGAAAACATGACATGTCACGAAATCGCGACATTTCTTCGCACTTGGTCCTTCCGCCCCAATATGTCATGAAATCATGACACTTTCTTGCCTTCGCCTTCATTGTCGCTTCCTGTCACGATATCGTGACAAGTTCCTCCTGTTTAGCTTCATCCTCAAAAATGTCATGAAATCGTGACATCTTTCTTGCCTTGTGTTTATCTTTCAGCTCTTCCGCGATAACGCGACATGTCATGATATCGCGCCAGTCCGTACCATTTGCGCCTTCCTCATTTTTCTGTCGTGATATCATGACATTTTCATTGACATTGCCCTCTACTACTTTATGTCGTGATATCGTGACATTTTCTATTATTCTGCTCTGTGGCCACTGCAAGTCATGAAAATGCGACATGTCACGATATCACGACAACTTTTCATTTTAATGCTCCCTCACCGCAACAAGTCGTGAAACTCCAACATGTCACGATATCGTGACAATTTGGCTTCTCTGCTTCCGTTGACTGTTTTGACCGTGAAAACGTGACAGGTCACGAAAATGCGACATGTCGCGATATCGCGACACTTTCTTTACTTAGCTCTTTTCTGCATTTGGCATCGCGAAACTGCGACAGGTCGCGAAAACGCGACATGTCGCGATATCGCGACAGTTTCACTTTTGCACAAACTTGGTTATTTTGCATGAACAACAACAACAAAAACAATGTGGCAAAAATGCCAACACAAAATCATGCCCAAGTTTAGATTCATATTAGTGCCTCTCTTGCAGAATGTCTAAAAATATGATGCTCATCTTGGGAAGTATTAATTGTAGAAAAATAAAAAGAGGTGGTAATAACTTGGCTACAGGATTTGAACATACATGGAAGAGTCATATGCAACAATGAAATTAAAACAAATGATCTACTTTGATATATGGTAAAATGGAAATGTTCAAAAATTGGGTTTATCAAAATTAATTTTGATGGTGCTTCTAAAGGAAATTTATGAAAAGTTGGTGGAGGTGGTGTTTTTAGAAATAGTGAAGGCAAAATTTTCCTCACTTATTCAGAATCATATGGAACTTCAACTAACAACTATGTAGAGGCTAGGGCACTTCTTATAAGGATTAAAATTGCAATAGAAAAAAGATGGAAATATATTTCAATTGAGGGGGACTCACAAATTATCATCAATGCTATTAAAAAAAATGGATGTCGAGACTGGTTAAAAAATAGTATTATTGTTGATGTTCATTGTCTATTAGTAGAGGCAATATCCTAGCAGTGTGAGCATATTTATAAAGAAGGAAATCGAGTAGCAGATAAATTAGTGAATTATGGTTTTGATATTCATATCAGTGAAATTCAAATTTTAGAATGCAACTGGCCAAGTGAGATTTTATGTCTTAATTAAAATGATGTCAAGGAGTTGATTGTGGAAACAACACTTTGAGGAAGCTAAAGAATATATTTAAGAGAAAAAAGAAATGAAAAAGTCATGATAAAAATGTATGCTACAACAAATGTAATATTTTGGTATTGTGATGGGAGTGGCCCCCAATATAAGCCATATATAACCTATTAAAAAAAACAATCATGCTTTCCTTTGATTAATAAATTTTATTCAATCAATAAATCCTTTCAACATGAATCAAATTTCCCTTCGTATATCTTTCTTTTTCTCTTCCTTTAATCTTCTTTAGATATATATATATATATATATATATATATATATATATATATATATATATATATATATATATATATATATAATAAGTCATCCCTTTTAATAATTTATCATTTTAATTAAATCACTTTTTAATATTTTATGTCTTCCGATTTAATTATTCCTTGAAATTATAATTGGGTGTATAATGATTCAAATAACATTGCATTTGTTATTATATTGCCAATATCTGAGCATTATACTAACTTTTACTTCACTTTAACATTATTTCTCCTCGCAAATGTCATACTCCATTGTCTCTACAATTCTTGAGCTACCTCCTCCACACCTGAGACTGTTATCTCTTCAAAAATATTTTGTTTCTTTGCCTAAAGTTGGAAAATTCATTCCTTCATTGTGTCTTTCTCAATCAACTACTACTATTCACCTCTATGTATTTCTTCCAATGTATTCTAACTTTTCTTGTGTTTGGCCTTCTTATCTCTCTGCTTTCCTTCACTCCTCTGTACTATCAATATTAGTTTTGGTCCATGCTTCAACTCACAAGTTATCACTTCCTCTAAGGATTATGCTTCTTCCAATCATTCACTTTATCTTCATCATTACTCATTTCAATGCTAGAATCCTCTCTATAATGGCTTCTCTCAAACTCTCTCTTTCCCAAAGCAATTTAAATCTAGGTTTGATATCATGTTTAACATGTAAATTTTTTCTCATAGGATCTAAAGTTTAAATCCTCACATACATTCAACAATAACAATGATAATAACTCATTAAAAATATTATTGATAAATATATCTATTTGAGCAATGCAAATACAATTTATTTTATATATTTGATCACTCATTACAAAGCTTTATCTTTAATATATACATTTTGTATATGAGACTCTTCACATTCATAAAATTCTTTACCTTTCTACTTTCAATAACTCTCCATCTGCTCAAACTCACGAGAGATATGACTCTTCATATTTCTCATAAGAGATATATTTTATTGAATCCTAATAATGACAAACTTCTAATGATTACTAAATTACAAATATTTACTAAACTCCACATATATTAAATACTTACAATACACCTAATATTTATAAAACTTTAGACTCAACTATTTATAAATTATTTACAATGTACTTGCAATATTCTTTCAAGGTACAAAATAATGTAATACTTCAAATATATGACCCCAATTAATCTAGGCTTTATCAAATGCTTATCATCAAATAATGGGATCCTACATCCTTAAGTAGGAATTTTTGAAACTAACATAACATTTTTTAATATTTCATCTCAACTTCAATGTTTTCTTTTTCTTTGACTTCTAAAAGATATTGTCATATAGGAATGCTTTTTGTGGCATTCATCTTCTATAAATGACTCAAAATGCTTATTGATATACATCATATAGTATAATATTAAATTCAATAACCCATTCATCCTTATATATTAAAAATTTATTTTATTTTAAAGCAACATAAATAGTATTTTCTTTCTTACCAAATTGACTCAGGAGTTCTATAATTATTATTTCCTTTATATCCAAATTGACCAAAGCTACTACAATGTTTATTAGTTTGGGCTTATATATAATTGTCTTAAATTTTAAACTAAGCATTATTCTTAAAATCATTCTTCCATAACTTATGTTTCTTAGGTTGATTCTCTTGAAAATTTTGTAAAACTTTCTTACCTTTAAACACAAAGTCTTGGTCATATTTAATAATAATTTCCTTCTCCATAGCCAATCAATTTTCCTCCTATATTATTTTGTGACAAAGATATTAGATTTAACATCTTGCAACTTGTCAATTTTATCAATATCCCTAACAAATGGATGACAAGAACTAGAAATACTTTGAAGAATCATATGAACATAATCTATATTGTCAATTTTGTTTTCTTGACAAAAAAATCTTGTTTATCTTTTCTTCCATATTTCTTAAATGGGTATCTCTTATAATCATGTAAGTCTCATGTTACATAATTTAGTAATTAGATTGAGAATTCAAATATCACCTAAATTTTCAAACATGTTCTTCAATGTACTCAACACTTCACTTCATTCATAATGAATTTTAGAAAAAATCATCAAATAGAGTCAACATCGTTCATGCTACTACTTGACCTCTTCTTTCCAACTTATCATAATATTTTCCTAGAGCTATAGGCTGTGTTCACCACCACTTAGAAACTAGTAACAATTTTCTAGTGATAGACAAATCTTAATTTTTGACACCTATAATAATAAGTTTTGTTATTTTATTTATCATATAGAAGCATAATTTCACTAGAATTAAATTCAGTAAAATAACTCTTATTTCCAAAGATGTAGTAGTCATGTTGTTAAAAACAAATTGTTTCCTTATTATATATAATATACTCATTGAATTACCTATTTAAAAGATTATTTTTGATTCAAAATTAGATAAATACAAGGGTTTTGGATATTTTTTTACCAAGAACAAAATAATACACTTGAGAATACTCCCACAAATTTTAGAACACCTTCTAAACTTCATACATGACACTGCTTCACTTCTTGAGGATTATATCATAGGGACCTCTCTAATAAAATTGTTTTACACATACACTTGTTCACCATCATGCTCCAAGATCTTAAGAGAAATTGATGTGGGAAATATAAAGTATAAAGAAGGTGCATCAGCACCTTTACTATAAAAATCAAAAGATATTACAACATGGGAGAGAGATTTGGCATAAGTCATACATTGCACTTTACAATAAGCATGACAACAAGGAACAAATTGGACTATTAAGCATGAAGTCACAAGATAAAAGAAGGGAAGAAACAACCATGTTATACAAACTCTTTCCATGGAATTTGCAAAGAGACTATTTATTTTCATGGCACCAACTATGAGGGAATATGGTGTCACTCAAGAGAGCCTTATCTCATAGTATTTGTGGTGCTATAACATAGATTTTTCTATAATAAACATGAGATACATTAACAAATAATTAGAACATTAAGTGTTGTATAAATTACTTGAGTGATTTAAATCATAATATTATTTGAATTACATCAAGCTTTGAGGTGAATGTAGGGGCTAGTAGTAAAGGATGGAGGAATGATTAGAGATAGCAGAGATCAATATCCTTTTTTGATCTAGGGTTTAGAATCTATCAACTCCTTTTTGAAATATAATAATATGGCTATAACATGTAAAGGCATAAGTACTTTATAAATCATACCACTAACATATATTTTCAAATTTATGTCCATATAACAAATAATTCATATTATCTAATGTCATCAATTTGATATATTAAGACATGTCATCAATGAGGTTAGCTAGATGAAGATGGAGATCTCAACAAAGAGGAATGAATAGATGGAAAGGTTTCATGACAATATTGATGTTGTAAAAGTGGTGGATATTAATAAAGAACTAGAAGTAAGATGAATCTATCCCATGATTCATACCTTATGATCAAATAATACTAACCAATAAATTAAATACATAATAATAAATATATTTTTTTTTTGAATGAACAAAACTAAATCTAAATAACCACACCTATGCAAAAATTTAACATAAAATTACAATTTATAAATATTTTGAAAATAATAATCCATCAAGAATTTTATTTGTTGAGTTAGCTTATTTTGCTCATAATAAAATTGATTTCAATTATCTAGATCTTAACACTTTCATAACATGAAATTCTCCCATGAAACACTTTATAAAGTAAAATACATGTAACATATGTCCCTGTTGGACACCATAGTGGTATGGGTCTGGATTTTCATACTAGAGACCAGGTTCAAA
>JAQPPZ010009609.1:0-25203 GCA_028583015.1 Wollemia nobilis | reverse complement strand
AACACACAAAACCAATTTAAAAATATGAAAATAACAACAAAAATAATAAAATAAAATAAAAAACATGCTCCTTGAGTGTGTCAAAAACAAAAGCACAACCAAACACACACAATAATATAAAATAAACCACAACACAAATCACATAGAAAAACACAAGAACCACATAACAAAACACAAACAAGACAAAAACAATAGAACACTACAAAGACATAACCCAAAAAAAACATGAAAAATAAACACAACCAAAACCTAAAAAATTTAAAAATAAAATAAAAATAAAAATAAAAAACAACCAACAACAGACAATAAAAAAAACAAAAAACATAGAAAACACTCACACATAAAAACATGAAATAACACAAACAAAGAGAAACCCAAGAACAAGAACGAAAAAAACACAAGAACAATAACAAAAAACATTAAAAAAAACAAAACAACAAAAACACAAGAACAATAAAAAACAACACAAAGAACACAAAAACAAAACAAAATAAAAAAACCCACCCACCTTAAAAAACTAAACAAAAAAAACAAAAAAGAAAAAAGAAAAAAAAATGAATAAATAAATGACCTATCTAGACCAGAAGACTATTAAGGCAAGAATAAATAGAGGAAACAAAATAAAGAATAGAATGAGCTAGGGAACTAAAAAAACTGAAAGAACCAAAGAGAAGCAAAAAAAAAAAAACAAGAAGAAACTAGGTACCTTCAAAACTGGAGCCATCCAAAGAAATGATAGAAAGAAGAGCTTCCCTAATTTGAGAAGCCCATAATATAGGAGGGTGGCCATAACAAGTAAGATCACCTTTGTCCAAAGCCCAATTAGCTAAAGCATCATCACTCTTGTTTTGATCTCTGACCACATGATTGTAATCAACTTTCAAAAATCCCATTTGGATTAACTGAATCTTCTCAATAATTCTTTTTATTCTCCAATCCACCTTATGATTCTTAGAAGGATTCTTCAAGAGATTAATCATAAGTTGAGAGTCAGACTCAACTAACACCTTTTCCCATACAACCTTAGTAGACTCCTGAAGGCCTCTGAGGATACCATACCCCTCAACAAGGTTATTGGAAAGAATACCCAAATTCTCAGCAAAAGTAAAAACCAAGGAGCCATCTGAAAGTCTACCAATTCCTCCCACATTGGCTTTTCTAGGGTTCCCTCTAGAGGCTCCATAAGTATTGAATTTTCCAAAATCCTTAGGAGGAGGTTGCCAATTTCTATTCCTATCCATCTTACTAATACTCACATTCCCTTTAAGTTGGTTGCCTTTAGAAGGTTTAATATTAAATCTTTGCATCACTTGATCCCATATTTGGTGGGAGTTTTGGGGGTGATTAAGGAGATGATGGACTGATTCAACTAAGTTGGCTATGGTCTTTTGCCAAATATAGTGAATATCCTTCCTATCTTGATTAAAAATTCATCTATTCCTTTCATTCTACATATTACAAAGAAGAATGGTAGAACCCATCCAAACTAACTGCCTAATAAAATTATCAACACCCTCTTGATTAGGCCAATCCCTCCAAAGCTGTTCAAAAGTAAAAAAATTGGACCACTGTAAGCCAAGTAAAGTGGCCATTCTCCTCCATAGCTCAGAGGCTAAAGTACACAATAAAAATATGGTTGATATTTTCTACATTCTCTTCACGCATTTCACATCTAAAAGGGCCATGAAAACCACACTTCATAAGCTTCTCACCAATAAGCACCCTACGATGCAATAAAAGCCAATTAAAGAACCTCACCTTAGGCCAGAGCTTTTGAGCCCACAATCAAGAAAAGATGTCAAAAGAATGGTTGGGATTATTATCGCATAAGGTCAAATAACCTTGAGCAGCTGAATACTAACCCTTATTAGTGTTGTTCCATCCAAAATAATCTTTTTCATGGGACCAAGAGAGGGATATCATATGAAGGATGCCTTGGATATCTTATCTTTACCTTTCTGGGATTTGAATAGGCCAGTCCTCAATAGGGATCCAATATCTACCAACCTTTGAATTACCAGTATGGTACTAAAAATAATTAGCCACATTTATCCAATTAGCTCGGTGAAGCTCCTCCATCTAAGGTCTCCAATTGGGAAACTGAGTTATCAAAGGCTTGTGACCATCCCAAGAATCTGTCCAAAAATTTACATGTTGACCATTATGAATGATCCAAAATAATTTTTTCTTTATCAAATCCTCACCAGTCTTAAGAATTGATAAAATGGGAGAACCTTTGGTAGGAAGTTGATAGCGAACAAGGTCTTTAGGACTTTTGTTCTCAGCATATTTAGCATGAAGATTATTGGCCCAAAGAGCATTAGGGTTATGCAACATCCTCCAATATAATTTAGTAGGTAAAGATTTATTGTTATTAATTGAAGACCATAATCCTAACCTCCCTTCACTCTTAGGAAGACATAAAGTATCCCATTTCACCAAGGCCCATTTTCTTTTCTCCTTAGTACCACTCCAAAGGAAACGATGACTGATTTGATCCAATTCTCGAAGAAAAACCTTTGGGATATTTAAAACGGAAGAAAAATAAATAGGAATAGCTTGAAGGACTGATTTTACCAAGGTGATTCTACCCCTAGAAGAAAACCACTTGTTGGTCCACTTTCCAATTTTCTTCTTGACTTTGTCCAACAACCAATTCCAATATTTATTTTTTTGCATTTGAATATTTATGGGAATACCGAAATAAGTGATTGGAAGAGAGGTCTTATTATATCTTAGTTTTTACAAGACCATGGATTCCTGTCTAGCAGAGCAGTGAAAGAAAATAACTTTAGATTTTTCTTCATTGATCAACTGCCTGATAGCCTTAGAAAAATAGCTAATTATTTTCTTAATATTAGAAGCTTCCTTAACTGTAGCTTTACCTAAAAGAGTAGAGTCATCCACAAATTGAATATGAGAGATAGGTCTAGCTCCATGAGCAATGGTAACTCCCTCAAGGGTTTTGTTTTCCCTATTTTTGGTTATAGTCCTACCCAAGCATTCAACAAGAATGATGAATAAATAAGGGGATAGCGAGTCACCTTGCCTAATACCTCTAGAAGCTAGGAAAGACTGAGATGACCTATCATTGATAAGAACTAAGTAGAAAACTGAAGAGATACATCCCATAATCCAATCCATCCAATCCTTAGAGAAACCAAAATGCCTCAAAAATTTGATAAGGAATTGCCAATCCACACTATCATAAGCTTTGGATAAGTCTAACTGAATGAACATGGAAGGAGAATTTTGCATATCCATGGAATAGATGGCTTCCTGAGCAAGAAATATCTCATCTACTATTTGATGTCTTTCCACATAACCCCCTTGCTCTAGGGAAATAATCTTATGCAAAAGAGGCTTCAACCTTTCTGCCATGATTTTAGTAATGATTTTGAGAAGAACATTACATAAAGCAATAGGTCTAAAAGCTAAGATATGATCAACCTCTTGAGATTTTGGAACAAGAGTAATATAAGTTTTATTGATAACCTTCAAAATTTCTTTGGCTTTCCTGGCTTCTTCCACCACCTCTAATAAATCAACATAAAGGATATCCCAGAACTCTTGGTAGAACTCAATAGGAAAACCATCAGGACCTGAGGTTTTCCCTTTTTGCATTTAAAAAACTACTTGTTGAAGCTCATTGATAGTAACAGGAGTAGTCAAAATAGAGTTCTCCTCAGAAGTGATAAGAGAAGGGATTGCTTGAAGAACATTATATTGTGAAGCTGAGTCAAGGGGAGTAGCAACAAAAATATTGGAAAAGTAATTAACAACAATAGAGTTCATGCCATCCCAAGTATAAACAACATCTCCAGAATTTGATTTTAAGGAAGAAATAAATTTGTGAGATCTTCGAGCTAGAAGAGATTTGTGGAAGAAATTTGTGTTTCGATCTCCTTCTTTGAGCCATTGAATTCTAGATTTTTTCTTCCATAAGATTTCTTCTCTTTTTTCCCATTCCTCTAACTAAGTTGTGAGTTTAATTTCATCTGCACTTCTCTTCTCTGTGAGGTGATCTAAACGGATTTTCTTATTCAAATTTTCAATATGAGCAATAAATTCATGTTTTTTTTATGAACATCCCCAAACTATTTCCAGTTCCAAGTCTTGATTTTGGATTTAATGTATTGCAGTATTTTTGCAAAATAGAACATCTTAGTCCCATGCCTAGGTTTACCTTCCTTCCATCATTGTTGCACATGAGGTTTGAATGAAATGACTCTAAGCCACATTAATTGAAAACAAAAAGGAGAGAAACTCACATTGGTTTTCCACATTTCCACCATGAATTGCCAATGATCCGAACCAGTATTATTAAGAGTCTTTACTTTAGGAATGTGACCATGGATTAAGAAATTTTTAGAGAGCAAAAACCTATCCAATTTCTCCATTATACAAGCTAAGACTTGCCTTATGTTATACCAAGTCATAAGGCCATTATCTGGTTGGATATCCACAAGATGGAGGTTTGCAATATATTCACTCACGAGGTCAGTGCTTTTGTACAAATTTCTATTTCCCCCCCTTATCTCATCTAGAGAGAGGATGGTATTAAAATATCCTCCGATCAAGATCCAAGCTTTAGGAAAATGAGAGATAATATGAGTAATATCCTTCCACTGTCTTCTTTTTTCCTCCAAAGAAGTCGGAGCATAAACAATAATGCAGAGCATAATTTGGTTGGAATGTCTACTTTGAATAGCTATAGCCAACAAACCCCAACTGCAAACCATATGGTGAATAACTACATCTTTTGGATTCCAAAGATAAGAAATGCCACCCGAAGTCCCTTGGGAACTAAGGGAAACCACTTTTCCAGCTGGCCAAATTTTTTTGGCAATTAAGTCCATATCCTCCATTGACATCTTTGTTTCTTGAAGGAAAATAAGATGTGGATGATTTACCTGAATCATTCTTCTAATTTCATTTTGTTTTGAAAGACTCCATTTGAGTCCTCTAATATTCCAAGTGATGATCTTCATTAATACCAGGGCTAAAAAAATTGGGAAGGGCATTAATCTTACCTTCCTCTACAAGATTTTCACCTTCTTTTACCATATGATATTGATTGGTCTTGCGACCTACTTTTTTATTAGAATCCATCTTCAATTTTTTTTCCCTGTTTCTTGACATATTCCAATTGAATCTGAGATGGCTTCTAACCTTGAAGAATGCTCGTACATAGCGAAAATTTTACTATATGGTTCAACGGAGTCTATATTGGGACCTGCATTATTTGAAGTTTTGACATTTGAAATATTGTTTTTCTTGTGTAAATTTTCTCCTTTTTTTTTTCTTTTGAAAACCTTTGATTTGTTAGTTTGTCTCTGAGTTCTTTCCTTAATATTTAAATTGTGTTTCTAATATTACAGTTTCCATTATTTCCTCTTCCTCACTTGGGACATCATTTGTAGAAAGGATTTCAAACATATTAGTAGATGACTTTGATTGATCCTTCGTAACTAGTTTTTTTTTAGTGTTCTTCTTAGGTATTTGGAAACCTGTTGAGTTTATATCTTCTTTCTTTTAATCAGGAATTTTATTTGGGCAAGCACTGGCCAAATGACCATATTCATGGCAAATTCTACAACAAAAAGGAATGTTCTCATAGTCCACTACTTGCTCCCAAGTGTCTTCCCCAAATTGTAATGTGATATTTTTAGGTAGGGGTTTGTCAAAATCTATTAAAACACAAATCCGAGCATAAATAATATGTTCAAAATTTTGAGTACAATCAGTAGTCATCATAAAAATTCCTATATAGTTTCCAATTGAAGAAAAAATAGTAGGATTCCAAAATTCAATAGGGAGGCCAAAGAGTCTAACCCACACGGGAGCTATAGAAGGCATCTCTTCTTTGACTTTAAATTTAGTATGCCAGAGCTTCATGAAAAACCCTGCCCTTCCAAAAAACCAAGGACCCCCTTGAAAATTTTTCTCTCTATCTTCATTATTAGCAAATAAAACAAGAAAATAACCATTTGAATAAATAGAGATTTATAACTCACCTTTAGTTTTCCAGCTTTTTGCAGCACAGACTTTGAAAGCAGATAGACTCGAACGAAAACCTACGAACCGAAAAATTAGTCCTCTTTTTTCCAAATCTTCAATGCCAGTATGAATGTTACTCATATCAAGCTTAACAATAGGAGTTCCATCAGTTGCTTTAAGACATCCTAACTTTGTTTTCCTAGGATCAATCTTAGGCATTCTTAGAGGTTTATGGGAAGCCCTAATATTGATATTAGCATTGGGCTGAGGCTGTCCACCATGAAGGGCATCCCTAAAATTTATTTTTGGGATTGAGTCTTCAAAATTCTTATCCTTGATAGGGGTTTTCACAGTAGAATTATTTTGTGGGTGCACCTTAGCACTAGATTCACTTGAGATATGAGCCATTTTTTGATCAACTACTTGAAACTTGTTTCATGATCTCTTTAATCCTTGCCCTAGACATCCTGGAAAGGTATGGTTTTCACTTTTCTTTTGTGCAGCAAATTGGAAGTCGTTGTCACTCAAGTTCACAGTATGATCTATTGAAAGACAAATTTCTAACCCATCTTGTATCCCCTGCAACATTTCCTACTAAAATATTGAGCATAAACCACAAAAATATTGGCCACTAGGACTCGAAGGCCCTAAAAACTAACCTCTGGAGCTGTTTGCACTCAACCCAGATGAAACCCTCGCATAGCCACTTGCCAAATATGTCATTTACACATAGGGATGTGCCAGAATCTGTGTTCCTCCAAATTATATGAAAATTGGTAGAGACGTTCTAGGGTTTTTCAGTCATCTACCCTCAAAATTTAAGCTCAACCCGAGTCCGGATGAGTGAGATATGGCCGAAATGAGTTCAGCAGTTTGGGTAGTCTTGCGAAAAACGTCTCATCTATCTTTTCTCAAAATATGGTTCATATTAGTCATTAAAAATTTTCCCTGCCTTTGGATTTCTTTAATGGTGTTCATTGTAGCTTTATGGTTTACAATGTTGTTCAGAATTTATTGTGGATAATATTTGGTCTTGATAAAGATTATTTGTCTTAGACATTCAACTTTATTTAAAAAAAAGAACTTGAAGAAAGTAATTTGAGTTGATATTGTGGGGAATCTACTCTTCCATCTAAGAATGTTAGAATGATATTCTTTATTATCGATAAACCTTCTTCCTCTTCTCCTTTGAGTTAGTGGATCAATGATTTCATAGGCTTACTAGTTTTCAAAAGTTCCAACAATTATAATCATCTTTGATTTCAAATATTTTAAAATTTATAAATACAAAAAATTATTAAAAAATATTAATCTATATAATAGATACACTAATTAAATTCAAATTAGACATTAATACTTCTCATAACTCAAAGTAATAAAATTAATTAAAAACAAATAATCCATTAACAATTTCAATCACTTTCAATTTAAAAGTTAAGATTCATTTATCTATTGACCCCTTAGCATATGCATTCTATATAGGCTTGTATCCCTTAGAACAAATTCATATTCTAATATTGCCAAAGGTGATAATATCATTACGTATAGAACAGCTAATATCGAGCCTAGAAAAATACAAATATTTCATGAGGAAATATTCCTTGAAAAGTTCACGGGCTAACGATTTTAAATAAACATTAAAAATTTGTTTAAAGGAACTTGGCGCTGAAAAATGATTTACATACTATTTCAACACATTACCGTTGAAAGGCTCTTGCGCGGACCTTGAAAGGTGGCACATTAATGTTATGAGCTCGATTTTGTCGTGTATCCAAGAATATTCTTTCGCTTATAAGCATCGAATATTGTTGATGTCAAACACTTTGTACTTTGAGAATTTCATAATTGAAGATTTGGGTTTTGGTTTTTTTTAAATAATCTTTATATCATACACATACACATAAAAAATTTAAATATTTATTTTTTAATATTTTTATAATTTTTTATTTATATGAAGATCCAAAATTCAAGACAATTTTTATCATTTTAATATAGTATATAAAAATTAAATATTTAAATTTTTAATATTTTTATGGTCTTAGGTTCCTATCATATAATATTGAGGCGAGGAAGACATTAGGAAAGTTATCTCATCAAGTTTTATTTTAATTAACATAATAAAAATTAATGTAATTTTATTGAATGAATTTATAAATTGAAATTGATTTAAATTATTTAGATATTTTATTATTAAATAAAATTATAATATTTATATTATAATATTTTACTTATATTTTTAATTATAACTTTTATATAAATAAAGTTGAAAATATTTTATTAATTTTAATTTTTGATAAGTATTATAATATATAGTTGTTTTGTTTAGTAAAATATTTGTATTTTTGTTAAAAACAATTATATATTTTTTTGCTTAGGCTAATATATGTATCTATGGTTTTGAAATTTTGTAATAATACATTGTTATATCTAAATAGACCAATTTGCAAATTTCACTTTTTAGTGTAAATTTTGTAAAATTAATTAAAATAAATTAAAGAGGATATTGTGGGATGTGGTGGTACTCTAAATCAAATATTAACACAACATAGGAAGAAAAGAGTCTGGGGGACAACAACACAACCATTTGGGGTTTGGCTCATTTTCAAGAAAAGAGTCTGGGGGACAACAATATAACCATTTGGTGTTTGGCTTGTTTTCAAGAGGTCCAAAGTTCAAACCGTGGCATGTGTGTGGTTGTGTGTTAAATCCCCCATTGATAAGCTCAACTCTCCCTCTTATGAGAGGTGATAGTGGAAAAGGGATGCCCAACCTTGACCATTGGTTGTAGGGATTTCTCACACTAATCAAATCTTAAAAAAAAACATAAGAAGAAAATAATATAAAAATTAAATTCATACAAAACCTCTAATAAAACACTTCATCAATTTTTTTATGCAACTTTAACACCATGTACTATACTAACAATACAATTTCCCTTGGTTATCTCAAGAGATCCTTTATGCTTCACATTCTCTCCAAATATTGGTGAGAATAACTCCGATATTTCATGTTTTGATGTTTGTTTTATTTTAGTCTTGTTTCGATTTTTGTCATATTCAAAAAACAAATGAAAACATTTCTACTTTGAGTTTGAATGAGAATTTTTTCATTCAATATATAAGTGAGATGTATAGATTCGTTTCCACTATATTTGGAAAACTATTTATGTATTGATATTTTAAAATGCAATGTTTCAATTCAACTTCTTTTTTTTGAACTAAATCTTTAATAAAATCATGCCTCAACTTAATATGCCTTGGTATTCTATGAAAAATAGAAATTTTAGTAATTTGAATTGTAATCATATTATCACAATAAATGGTCGTTATACTTTCTTACTATTTATCCAAATATTTTAGAATTTGCCTCAACTATCTATTTGTATGCTCACTAATGTAGATATTATGTACTTTGCCTCTACTATTGAGAGCATAATTGTTTCTTATTTCATTGAACTCCAATTTATCAATCCATTTTTGAATGAGAAAAAATACCTTGATGTAGATTTCCTATCATTAATTAAATCTCTCTACTTTAAATCACTATATCCAACCAACTCAAACTTGTTGGATAAATTTTAATGGATTTTTAAATTTAAATTTTCTTTTACATACCTCAAAAGTATCTTTACTATTTTTGCATGATCTTCTGATGGCTTAATTGTGAAACTTGAGATAAAAGAGACTGCATATATAATATATAGTCTTGTTTTTTTCAAATATATAAGGATTTAAATCAAAATTATATAATTTCTCTCATCCACTATTTTACTTAAATTATATTTGTAAATTCTTTCACATTATGCAAGTGAGGGCAGAAATAACCTCACAACTTGTCATTCTAGACTTTTTCAATATTTCATATGCATATTTAGATTGACAATGAATATCCTATCATGTGTTGGACATAACTCCATCTAAAGAAAATAACACATCAAACCCTAATTACTCACTTTAAATTATTGCATCATAGTTTGCTTGAAATATTTATTCATTGATAATAAACTATTTTTTGTGAGAATTTTTCTCCTACATCATGAGCTTACTATCCTCTTCCTCTATAAAATTGCCTTCTTTCTCTTGAAGTCCATCCTCTCTATCTGGAGTTATTCTGTTTCTTTCATGTCAACTTCTCTTCCACCTTGTATTTTTGTTTCTTGCATGCCAACTTCTCTTCCATCTTGTATGCTTCTTCAACTATTTTGATTCAAATCATACTAATTTTATCTTGTATGGATAATTTTAGTTCATATATGTATCTTTCCATCTTCTCCTCATCATATTCAATATAAAATGATCTTATGGTCAATTTATAGAATTATTCCATATACTCTTTTCACTGCCAACTCCTTTTACTTAAGGTTTTGGAGTCTTCTAAACAACCCAATTTGATAATAAATAGGTAGGAATTTTTATTTTAATTTGGATCTAAACTTATCTCATGTTTGGATTATATCCTTACCTTTTCATTGTCTTTCCATTTGGACATGATTCCACCAAATAAAAGCATGTTATTTTAGTTGTATGCATGAAAATTTGACCCATTTCGAATCCTCAATAGATTCATAATCAAAGAATATATTCGTTCATGTTATCCAATCTATTAACTCTTCCAGATTTAAACTTCCATTAAAAACATAGGTAGCCATTTTGGTTTACTTACCATGCTTGTGATTGTTCAAATCAACCATTGCTTTGGTTCTTCTCCTTGCTCATCATCTCAAGCTTTTGGGTGACTAGTCTCCTCCTATTCATTATCACTAATATCCTCAAGATGAATACCTCTCATTTGGTTAGTCTCTATTGCATCCAACTTTGTAGTAATTTCTCTTAGCATTTTAACTATATTTGTTGTCTAAGGTATAAGACCACATTGTCTTCCTCTTCCTCATTGTGTCATATATCCTTCATTGTAGACATTTCAAAACAAAAATTGGCTCTAATACCAAATGATGTAGTAACAAGAGAAGAGGGTCAATTGAATGACTATCTTCTCAAGCAACACAATTTCTTAGATAACCTCAATCACTTAAATGAAGTAATATCATTCACTTGAATGAAACAATATCATTCACTAGAATGACAGGGTTCTTCCATGGCAATGTTTCTTTAATTAAATATGTTCTAATCCTTTACTTAAATGACACTTGGGTCTTTCTTGAATAGTGTTATGATCTTACTTTTGAATGATGTTCTTATCTTAATATGAATTTTAATCACACATTCACTTTTGAATATCAGTGCTTTTATCTCTCTTGAATGATATTTACTTGAATGGGGTAACTTCCACTTGAACAAAACATCACTTGAATCATATTCACTTGAACTATGCAACTTCTACTTGGATGACATGGTGTAAACTTTACTTGAATGACATGGTGTAACTTCCACTTGAACAACATGGTACAACTTCCACTTGAATGACACATTGCACACTAGTTTTATATATCTTTTTGGACTAAATTTTTTTACCTAACTTATTAACAAATTTGCAATCTTGCACACACCATTCTAAACACTCTACAAGATGTAATTTTAAAAACATAATGCATTCACCATACATTGAACAAATTCAAGTTGGAAAATTAATGGTATTGCCAATGTGCCAATTGACTATATATTATAATACCTTTTCTATTTGTTCCCTTGGCTCCCATGCATTCAAATAAGTAACTCAAAATCATTACCTTACCTTTCTCTCTTCATATTTCCCTATTGATTTCTATGCATGCCCCTTCTTATTATTTTTGTCTTTTTATATACAAGGATGATAGTTACTAGAACAACCACCTGAAATACTTACCCATAACCATTACATTTAAATATATTAATATAATAAAAAATCAAATTTCTTGGATGCTCATGTATCACCTCCAAGGGATATATGGTATACAAAATTGAAAAATAATGCTAAGCACATGGACGCCATGTTATTTTGGTAGGAGAACACCTCTATGTGCTATTTATCTTCTTCATCTATAACTATGAGCTAAATTATGGATGAAGAGGTGCTAAATGATCTTAGAAAATATTATATTTAAACAAATTTAGTGTTTTTATTCATCTCAACAATAACACCAACCGACTACAATCCTTCAAAAAAATCTAATAAGTGTGAAATATATTAAACAATACAAAAATGACAACTACCAAATGAATTGAGTTTTCAATGCGGTCTAGTCATAGCTTACATCAACCCTATCATTAAATTGTAAAACTGTAAAGAAACATAGTCATTATGTAAGGGAAATATTATTGTAGAAAATAAAATCTCTATAGATAATAAGATGGTGTTAAGGGGTCTATATAATGATTTGATGGTGGTTCCTATCCTATGGGATGAATTTGAGAATGGAAGAAACCGAAAGGGCTATCTAAGCCTTAGAAACCTAAATACGTAATATCCTTTTCCTAAGTAGCACTAACCACAAAAGAAAATAATTTACATTTAACTTAAATTTGTGTTGGTATTTATTCTTGTATACAACAAGAAATTTGACTTTAACATAGACATTTTTTCTATTTTATTAATTTGATTTTTAACCATTCCTTCACTTTAGATGTGACTCACATTTCAATAGTTATATTATTGAAGATGGCATTTATTCTAACTACGTAATAGAGAATAACAAGTGAATCTCTAGTTAAGAGAATTGCTACTCAAATACTAATTGATGCCACCACAACTAATAGCCATATAATTATAATTAAAAATATATAATATTTTAACCAAAATAATTTCAATATAAATAATATATAATTATAATAAATTTTTAAATAAAAAATAATAAAAATATATTGGAGTGGCAATAAGTGGAGAAAAAAGCCATTGCATTCGTAGTGAAATAAATTATTTGCATACACGCACGCAGACATGTTCCTCAAGTGACAAGCAAATGCGTGTTGTGTGTTCATGGGTTAAGGCTTGAAACGATTAATGAATATGAGACATGACCGTTTACGTAACTTTATTGGAAGAAATTTTATTTTTGTCAATAAGCAGATTAAACATTTATGCCAAACTATACAGACGCCTTCCTTTTGGTTTTTAATATTATTTTTTTATAAAACCAAATTATTGTTTTTTATAACATATTTACGATGAAAATTAATTTTACATTTTATATTTATTTTATAATTTTTTAATTACATAAGGAATCTATAACATTCTTTTTTTTTACTACTAGAAATTAGTTTGAATATTTGGAACTATCACTATAATCCTTATCTTTGGAGTGAGATGGACCTTTGGTGGCTCGGAATTGGAACTCTGGTTGTCTAAAGGGTCTACCACCTTTACTATCGTGATTGACATTGTTTGTTCATCGCTCAGGTTGAGAGGTAGGATGATGTTCAACCAGTTTCACTTGAGTTAATTGTTAGTGTATTGAAAGCTTTAAGGCCTTAATTGTGATGCAAAAGGGTGGATTCCCATTCCATAATCACTAGAAGAAACTAGGGCACATTACTCCATATCATATGCTTTTTTTTTATGTAATGATCATCATTAATTATGATTGGTAAACTTGTGTTTTGATGACTGTTTTGTTTCCTAATCTTTGTTAAAAATATTTTGATTTCTCATGGAATATATGAACTCACCCATTTGTTTACCTTTTTTTACTATAATTTTTTTTATCTTAATTTAATGTAAACCCACTTTTCTCATTGTAAAAGCTCTTATCTTTTGAGTTTGCTTTGACCGTGCATGAGCTGGCAGATTTCTTCTCTAAGCGCTATCCACATTATTGTCCTCTAAAAAAACATTTTTATTATGATAATACTCAGTTTCATGGGGAAGAATATGGTCTTTTTAGAAATCTCATGAAACTTCTTAGCAGGGGAGTTATTTAAAAAAAAACATCTTTTATCCGGAGCATGGGTCCTAATAATATAAAAAGATACCCATACCTTTTAGCAAACACGTGGGGTCTTCTTAGCATGGGAAGTATGTTTTTCTATTAGGAGAGCATGGGTCAAATAATCTATGAAGGAAAAAGATCCTTCTCGGGAGCATGGGGATTTAAAAAAAAAAGAACCGGGGCTTATGAAAAAGAGGGTCGGAAAAAGCAAAAAGAGAGGAGGAAAAAAAAAAAAACGGGGGCTTATGAAAAATGGGGTCGGAAAAAGCAAAAAGAGAGGAGGAACACGATGGATAGCTGGGCAGGCTGGTTTTAATTGATATTCCTGGCTGAGTTATAGGGAAGAAAGAACAAGAAGCCGATTGGAAAATCCAAGGAATAGATATGAGGAGGTCAGTTCAATTTTGCTTTTGTGAAAGAAGTTTATTGAAGTCCAGGTTAAGCACCTCCATTTCATTCGTCCATCGCACTTGTTGTTTTGATGAAAGCCACTTTGATAAAGTTCTCAGCCTTATGGTTTGTTAGGGGCTTTATGTATTGTGTTTTGGCAATGGGCCTCAGGACGTTAGACTTTTAAACTTGGCATGTATCTTATATTCCTTCTATTGCATGTATAATCTAATTCAATATCTATCCATTAATTTGCCGTAGGTCACCGTTAGGCTCAGACCTTTCCTTAGTAGCAATCAATTGTACCTCCAATGGCAACTCCTGCACAAGAAGAATACGTGTTCAATGAGCTGCCTTGAAAATATGTGAAAGAGGAGGACGAGCGACCTAAAGTTCCGCACAATGTGTTTACCCACGATATCCCTGTTATACCCCTCTTTAATTCTTATGGGCCGGAACGGCATAGACTCAAGACTGAATTAAGAAGGGCTTGTGAAGAGTGGGGGATTTTTCAGATCGTCGATCATGGGATTCCCAAGGATGTGTTCACACAGATAATGAGCGGGGCTATGGGCTTCTTCTCTCTTCCTGACGAAGAGAAATTGCAGTACCCTTGGGTATCGGACGAGCTGGTTGGGTATTGTAAGGGCAGCTTTGTGAGGGACTGTCCTCATTTGGATTGGAGAGAGTTCTACTCGACCAAATGTTGGCCGCGAAACGTCCATATTTGGCCGTCTAAGTCCAGCAATATACGGTGAGAATACTGTTTGTAATTTAATTGTGATGATGACTCTTCAGTGCTTTCGCGATTTTATATGATTTTCACATTCCTTTGTATAGCGCTGTCTTACTAGAACATAATTATACAGAATTATCATACTTTGTCAAGTGTTTTTTGTTCTCTCTCTAGCTGTTTGGATGTTTTTCAAAACATGTTTATATGGATTTAGTGTTGCATGTGCATGGAAAATGAATCCTTAGAGTATTTATTTGCGGTTGCTTTTGTCGAAGTTGGTAAATTTGAATATGTTGTTGTAATAATACTTCCTTCCTTAATATAATGATGATAGGAACTTCTTTCTACGAACTCATTCTTCTAAAGATTTTTTTTCCGTAAGAGGTCCAAACATTGTCCAAGGAAGATCTTTTCCGATGGGGTTTGGTATCTTCATTTGATCCCTAAGATTACTTTGTTTTTATAATTATGTTTGCAAAACATAATTTTGATGGTTGACAATTTAAGGAAGAAAGACTTCCATCTTCCCAATATTTGTCTCTTATTATATTCTAAGGATCTTGAATATGTGGATCACGTTTTCATCCATTTTTATTTCTCAAATAATGTGCACAATGTTTTAATGGATTCTTTTTCTATCAAGTGGGCATTACCTCTAAATTTCAAGGAAATTTTCACTAAGTGGAAATCTCCCTTCATGAGTCACAACCTAATTAGGGTGTGGGATCTGGTTCTTCCTCATTTTTTATGGGGTATTTGTGGGAGAGGAAAAAAATAAATTTCAAAGATATTTATAGGGATGAATCCTTTGTCTTTAGAAGGATTATAGTTTCTATTTAGAATAACTTGGTTGTCTTTGTTGTTGGAAATTATAGCCAAAAAGTTGTGGAAAAATGGTCTACTAATAGTTGGAAATTGAATCTAGGGTTTTCTAATTTTATATCCACTATTCAAAAAATATTGGCTATTAGATGACATAAAGCAATTAAAGGGTGGGTCATTTTGAACTTTAATGGGACTGCCAAAGGTAACCCCAGGAGAGTTTTTGGATGGGGTGTTGTCAAAAATAATAATGGTGAGGTTATTTGGGCTTACACCGAAGATTATGGTATTCAAACCAACCACCTAGCTAAAAATAAGGTGCTTTTCTTGGGTGTTCATCAGGTTTTTGAGAGGGGCTTCAAAAAACTTCTCGTACAAGGTGACTTCTTGAACATCATTTAGGATTTGCAAGCTAGAAATATTGACAATTATTTCATCCTGAATATTATTAAGGATACCTCAAATATTTTGGAAGGTATGTTTTTTTTAAATTTACATGGTAGAATCAGTATCTTCCACAAATCAGGTTGTAAGGCTTTTATGGACACCACAATATTTTGTGATGTTCACCTTGAAAGCTGGCACACAGATCTTCGTGTAGTCCATCCCTATGACCACCATGCCACAATAATTTCTAACCTTTTACGCCACTTAAAGTACCAAGAAAGGGACAAGCGTTCAGTCCCGTGAGACCTAAATCTTGGACCTCTGCCCCCATTATAGGGTTTGGTTTAACCAATTGAAAGGTATGTTAGAAGTTAAAATTAAGTATATATATAAGGAAGTTAATTAACTTGCTGATGTTATGGCCAATTCAGAATTTGGGAAGACAATTTTCCTTTGCGATTAATGAGAATTGTTACTTTGGAAGCTTTGGGCCTACATATCCATTAGGTATTTTTATTGTCTTTCTACTTGGATGATGTCTCCTTTGTGTTATAGTGATCCTATCTCTTGGGGATATTTTTTGGGGGCTGGTCCTTTTGCTCCTTAGTGGTTTCCATTCTCAAGGAATATGCTTGGTGTATTGCCCTCACCCTTACTATCTATATCAGGGTTTTGTTATTTGCATCTTGATGTATTTGATGCCCTTCCAGTCTTATACAAAAATAGAGCAAGATATTTGGTGTTTCTTTAAGGAAATTGAATAAAAACTTCTCCTTTATGCCTTGCTTGGTAGTGGTTTGGTCAATGCTCTTGGGTAACTATTGGATTTTATTTTTTTTGGTAGTGGGTTGGTCAATGCTCTTGGGTAACTTTTGGGTTTAAATTTTGTTTTTTTGACTTTGAAGGTGTTGACCTGTGCTTAATTAACCTTCTCTAATGTTTATAATTTTGAAACCTTTCAAAAACCTCAAATTTTCATCATTATTAATAATAATATATATAATTTAAATTTCTAAACTATAATTTAAACTGAAAACGACAATTCAACTCATCTACAAATAATGTTTAACGATGAAGTGTTATATAAAGTCCACCTCTAAAGTGAAAAAACTAGTCCAAATTACATTTGATTTTACAATATTAAGCTGCCATGCAGCTAAGTTATGTATAAATAAATACTTTGGAATATATAAAAGATATTCATATTTATTTATGGAGGAAAACATCTCAAAAGTTTTAATTAGTTGTCAAGTACATGAAATCATGGAGCATGAAGTCGTTGACAGTCGAAGTTTCTTTTATTAAAACTGTTTTAGATTAAAATATGCTACAATGAATTAATGTTGATATATTAGGGTTTATAATTGTAAATTTTTAATTAAATTATTCAGATATATTTTCATTAAAGAAAAAAATAACAGATATTTTAACCAAATTTGTCGTGTTAATTTTTATTTAGATGAAATTCAGATTTTAAAAATCATATAAAATTTTATTATTTAATAAAAAAAAATAATGCCAAGACGATGATTATAAAAATATAACATTTTAATTGTGCTTCCAAAGGAAATCTAGGCAAAGCAGGTGCAGAGAGAGTTTTTAGAGACTGCAGGGGACATATCATCTTGGCTTTTGCAAAGTTCTTAAGGATTCAAATAAATCATTTTACAGAAACTTGTGCCTTCAAAAGAGGTGTTTCTCTTATTCAATGTTGTGACAACAAAGTTATAATTTAAGGGGATGCCTTAAATATAATAAAATACATTAAAAATGATAAAGAACCATCATGGCAAACTAGAGTTATGATCAAGGAAATATGCATAATTATTTCACAATGGCAGGAGTTTTTGGTACAACATTATTATTAAATATTTCTATAATGAAGAATAAGAAGCTATTGACACAATAACTTTACTTCTCAAAGTAGGCGCTTGAATCCTGAATATTATTTTATATGTCATTCCTTGTGATGTAACTTATAACATACTTATTGGATGACCTTGGATTCATGCTATGAAATTAGTCCATTCCACATTGTATCAATGTCTTAAATATGAATACCGAGGAAGGATCATCCACATCCTGACCAACCCTAAACCTTTCACCTATTGCCAAACAATAGAAGCAAAAAAATCTAGAAAAAACCTTTACCCATTACTTCATCCTAATTTTCCATCTACCTCTTCTCAACCTAAGAAAGACAATAATAAATATGAAGAGCCTATCATTAACTTAAATTATGATCATCAACCTTAAGTGCAAGATCAAATAAATTTGATTGACTAAAATAAATATCCATTTGTAGACTTAGTTAATACCTTTCTTTCCCGTTGATCCTTAGGATTAACAAGTAGAAAGGAGGTAAAGGTGCAAACATGAAGTTGTTCTTTCATTTATATCGACACTACCCATGATGAACAAATTTGTGGTGGTAATCCCCTTCTAGTTGAAAAATTATATGCATCGTGTTATATATCTTCTACATATCCTATTATTAAAAAAGTATTAACAAACTTGGGATACCAAGGATAAGGTATAGGATAATTTGAACAAAGTATTAAGGAACCATTAGAAACTAAGGTATGTCTAGGATGTTGTGGGATAGGATATATCCTTAGCAAGAATGAACCATTACCTTCTTCACTATCATTAGAAGATGACAAAAAAATCAACTGTTACCTTAAACAACCTCATGTTATTACTACGCCTTCACATGCGTCATATTGGAGTGATGGATATGAAAATGAGCTTTGGTCTATCCTTAGTTCAAGGTCCTATAGGGCCACACATTTTTCCAGTATTGATTTCCTGACCATTGTTCATCCTAAATTAATAACTAACATAGACAAACTTGAGGAAGAAACCCCCTATATTTTTTTTTGTCAAGATAACCCTTATGTTAAAGGAAATTATTCCCAAATATCTAATATTACTTCTACACAATTGAAACAATCATCTATGAATCCTGTGGATCTTGAAAACTTTGGAGTTTCGCTTGCTTCCTCTCAATTTGAGAATGAATCACATATCTTAATAGAAGAAATGTCAACATTGGTACTGAAGATAATTTTCAAATATTGAAATTAGAAAAATTCAAAAATAATTATGAATGCATAAATACACTAAATATCTAATAGTCTAGAGTTTCATCAACCTCCATTTGTATTGCTTCACTGGAATTCATCATCAAAACGGATGAGAAAAAAGCTTTCGGACGATGGCTAAAAAAATATTTTACCCTGATAGGTATCAATTTGAAAAATAGATATGATGAGCAATTATTGTGTCAAACACCCATTGATCCCTAGATGGAAAATAAGCGGTAAAGGTCATAACATCGAGCTTCATTTTTTATAAGTGGTTATTTGACACATATTTTTGTATCAGAATTATTTTATTGTTATAATTATTTAGTGATTATGATATGTTTTATGTGAATTACTATTGAATATTGTGTGAATTATTAGTAAATATAATTAATTGCAATAATCTAACAAATATGTTTGATTTATATAAAATCCATCTCAGTCTTGAGAAAAATGTAGGAAAAGGTGTTGATGATCAATGAAGAGATTGCAAAACTTTGGAGTGCACCTCAGATGAGAAGAAGAATGAATAAAAATACCAAGGATAAAAGCAGAGCTCGGTGACAATAGTAGTTGACCTGTTACAAAAGCATGTTACAGATGTATATTACTGAAGTATATTACTAAAGCATGTTACTGAAGATAACTACCAAATAAAGCTACTAAAGAATATTTTACCAAGTAGTTACCGAAGGATAATAAATGTTGTTGACTTACGTAGCATGCTACATTAGTGATGACACATCATGTTTGGACAACAACAAATATTTTCACTTAGCAAGATATTTCATTTATCGCATACTATTTGTGAGAATATTTTAGTTGATAAAGTCAAATGTTTCACCATTTTGTGATGAAAACCGTTGAACTTCAATAAACATTGGAGAATATTTCTTCTCTTCAGGATTTTTTGAACCTCCTCATCCACCATGAGAGAGTGGGGTTTCAAAATTAATGACTCCATCTTGACACTCTACCCACCCCACCTAACACTCTGCCACCCACTACCTTGAAGAGAGCAAGCATAATAAATGATTTTATATAGATCCTCCTAGATATCAGAAGAGTAGATACAGAAGTATCCAAAATATCACCCATACTACCCATTTAAACAACCAATAAAATCCCCATGTGATCCTTTCCTATGCATAGATCTGAAATGCTGACTTATCTTCCCCATGAGACTGCCAAATTTAGACAAAATATAGGAGAAAATGAATATGCCACTTTGCCACCTCAACACTTGGGATTCCCACCATTGAAACAAATGGTTTTTTGGAGCAAAAATATAAATTGGAAAGCTACCACCTTTAAAAACTACACCATCCTCTAAACAGCTTTGCAAATATACCCAAAATTGCAATCCTCAAAAATCAAAGCCTCTAGTAACCATGAGGGTGGGAATATCCACAAATAGTCTGAATTCCTAAGAACTCAATCTTCCTAACTTTTGAACCTTCTTGAAGTGACACCACCACTCCTTCACCTCATAAATCCTATCATCTTGACATGTTGGGGTGCCATTCAAGGCACATATCTTCAAACAACCATGATCCTGCCTGCATGTATTAAAAATCGAGCCAATGAACTTCCATCTCATTTGAAAAACATGATCGTAGATATTGGGAATAAGACCTCCTTACAGGATAAAATATCACTTATTAGTTATCAAAGAGAGAACATCCTCTAATTTAAAATTTAAAAATAAAATCTATCTGGCTTACCCAATTGAGAAACCAACCAACATGGCCCATAGTGAACCAATTACAAGTCCAATCATACACCTGTCATTGTCACCCATTAACATCCACTCTCCACACATCCTCGAGAAAATTATCTGAAAGCACGAGATTCCGGGAAAAGGAAACACTAATTATGCGATGTAAGACGAAATGTAATGCTTTATCCTTGTGCACCAAAACAAAGGAAAGAGACAATTTAAAAAGGAGAGAAAAGATGAAAAGAAATCACAGCCCTCTTTATTCAAATATCTTATCCTTGGTTACATAGACGTCTCCTCCCCTTTTAGGGGCTAGGAGAGTTAAATTTGTCTTTGTTACAACGTGCGATTTAGTCTTCCTCCTTCTGCATGCCCACAATTGCAATGGGCGGGCCAAGATGATGCCGCCGCTGATGTCGATGAGTTCCTAACCTCCGCTGCTTCTCCTGCGAACAAAGAAACAACCAAGATGTCAGTAGCATCTGTCACAAATGAAAAATGTTTATTCTCTAAAACTAACGAAATATGCATGTAAACACTTGCCTGAAATAGTAAATACAGTGAGTCCAAATGGCTTCAAAACTTGACAGAAGATAGGAAAAGTTATCAGAAGGCCATTGCCACTGAGACAGCTGGCCAATCTACCTTCAACTAGAATTCGTCCCTGGGCAGGAAGAATTCTAACTGCAATTCGTCCCTGGGTGGGATGAATTCTTCTGTGTTGAAGAAACCGACCTGCTGCTGCTCCAATGTCGGATCCCGAGACCTGCAAAATGCCTGCAAACAAGGGGGTTATGTAATTGGGGCCATTTTGGGACGACCCAGATGGTCGGATTCTCCCAATTTGGCCTCCACCCTCGGGAATTTGACCTCGACACCTGCAAGTCAGTGAAACAACAAAGCAACACAAAACATACTAGAATCTGACCAAAAGTTACAAAATTGCAGCTATGGGTTAATCAAACCTAATAACACAAAATGCAATCTGAAAAGTAATCTAAAATGCTCTAAAACTTAAAATAGGACTTGGGAGGTGTGGGGGTGCCCAAGTGGGCCTCCCACCGTTGGCACTTGATTTTGGAGCCAATCCACCAGGGATGGGCCCAAAACCTCTTAGGATTGGGGGATCGGCGAATTGGTTGGTTCAGGTGTCCATGTGTTGGATTTGGGTCAGGTTCGAGCTTCCAAAGGCCACCCAACAACCTCCCTTGCAAAAGAGATTGGTGGATGTGGGAAGGTGAACCAAAAGGGATGCAAGTGGGTCTTCAACTCGGCAGCACTTCGTTGCTTGAAAACTCCTTCAACCTGTCCATCTGGGTGAGAAAAGTCCCACCTTTTATAGACCCAAGGGGTCTCTTTTGGGAGGAAAGCACAAATGCCATGTGTTGGTCATAGGCGCCATGTGGCAGTCTTGTCTTCCCATGAGGGAGGGGAGTCCTCCATTGACTTGAGCTTTGATAAATGCCTTTTGTGATAGTCTTCTAACGGCCCCTCTGTCCACCTACACACACGTGCAAGGCAGGAGTCATTAACTGACTGTTCTGGGCTGCCACTTGGCACCATTTGTATTTTTTCCCGTTAAGCTTAGAATTCGTCCCACCCAGGGACGGATTCAGAATTCATCCTGGGGTGGGACGGATTCTATTTTGAATTTGTCCCGGGGTGAGACGAATACTGGGCAAAGTGTCCAAGTGTGCCAAATTGTTTCTTGACCTTACAAAATTGCTATGAAAGTGGTTAAGACCACTGTTTAACCTCTGAGGGCTGCCCTGGGGGCTGTGTTTGTCAAAGCGATCAGTGTTTGCAGTCACATAATTGGGTTGGTGTTGTTTTGGTGTCTACAGATGCCCCTTTTTGGGAAGCGCTGCGGGTGACGTAGTGCTGAGCAAAAATAGATAACCAAAGCACTAATGATTAGGGTTTCTTGGTAACCTAACCAACTTTTGATGCCCCAAGTATGGAAAGGGCATGCATTCTTGAATCCTTGCTTCTGACGAGCTAAGGAATTTGATTTCAAGTATTAACTTGTTTTGTTGAGGTGTGACTTGAACTTAGACATTGATTAGTCATGAACAGGCAAAGGGCGTTTTTATCCTCAGGGGGAACCTTGTGTTCATGATTCATGAAATGCCAAGCGTTTGATTGATTTGATTGTTGCTTGTTTATTGCCCCAAGCAGGAGCGTGATTGTCTTTGTCAATGATTCTTTGAATGCATGTCGTTTTCCTTAATTGGGTGTGTGATTGTTGGTTGGTGACTAAGTGTGACTACCCCCTCAAGCAATGAATCGATGAGGGAATGACCTTCGTGAGAGAAGCGACGAGTCGCTTGACCCAAGATGACTTGTGCAAGGTTGCCTTTAGAGGGTTTACCATTAAGCGTGTGCAATTTTTCCAACATTTGGACCTATTTTTGGTGGGTGTTAACCCTTTTGGTGATGCCGTAAAGAGGTGAAATCATCGGAAATCTAACTTCCCGTGGAGCGGTCCGGCTATTGTAGCCTTCTTGGGGAAGTAGGAGAGAGATAATTTGGACCTCGACATCGATTTTATTTGCCTAGAGGTTAAGTGCAAGAGCACTTATGTCCGGCAATGTTTTTGTTGTGTTTTTGTTGAATTTTGTACTGTTTTTGAGTGGGCTTTGACCCTTTTGTGATGTCGTTTGGGGATGAAATTTTCTAAAATCCATCTTCCCGTGGAGTGGTCCGGCTATGGTAGCCTTCTTAGGGAGTATGATAGTGACAATTTGTGACTCAAATGTTGATTTTGTATGCCCTTGTTGTCAGGTGCAGTAGCAATCCTGTCAGGCAATTTTATTGTCTGTTTTTAATGCATTTTTAGTCATTTTTTTTTAATTTTTTTTGTGCTGGCCTGAATTCATCCCTGGATGGGATGAGCACTAATTAGAGCGCTCGTCCCACTCAAGGACGAATTCCAGTGCAAAAGGCCTATTTAATGGCCAAAACTTGATTTTGGGCTCATTTGTGTCATTTTTTTCTTGCGTTTTTGGAGCTCTGGGAGGAGGAGGTAATTCTGCGAGCGAAGCGCTGCTGGAATTCTCTCTGCCATCACGAGTGCACAAACTAGTTCGAGCGGCGGAGCCGAGGCGAGACTTGTAAGTGACCCTAGGGGTTATTTTGCTTTAATTTAATGCATTGTTTTTGTGTTGACGCTTTTCAAAACTTTAATATTTTTTTTGTGATGTTTTTGTTTAACATTTAAGTTTAGAAACCCTAGAACTAAAAATTTGATCTGTTATATATAATATATATATATATATATATATATATATATATATATATATATATTTTGTTTTTTTTTTTTTTTGCTTTGCAGGTTGTTAGGAGCCAGTACCGTGTACCCGCTGCATTTACTGAGGCACGGTTGTCATTGACCGATGATGACTGGGTATGGCTTGATTCCCTTGGGCTCAAGAAGGTTGCTCGACTAGAGCCTGTGGTTTCTGATCAGGCCTATCTGATGGCCTTGATCAAGTTTTGGGATCCACGGACCAATACTTTCCATCTCTCGATAGGGGAGATGACTGTGACTCTTGAGGACGTCTATCGGTTGCTTCGGATTTCGATAGATGGTCTGCCTATTAGGACATCGCCGTTTGATCAGTAGATTGCTATACTTACGAGATGTTTTGGGCATGGGGGGCAGCTGGGTGTAGCAGAACCAGTGGAGACAATCGAGGCGGATTGCCAGGCTGGCGGGATTTTGGTTAGCTGGTGGAAGGAGAGGGGGGTGTTAGGAGTGAGGCATGCATTCTTGATGGGCCTCATTTCTAACATTCTTCTCCCTGATTCGTCAGGCACGAGGTTCCCATGGAACCTGCTTGGATTTGGTGTGGCAGTTGGCAGAGTGCCCGATAGAGGCACTGTTGATTCCGAGATGGGGACAGACTTTGTTGGCACGGCTTTACGGGGAGGCTGTACGGGGTCCGCCGTCGACGACGAAAGGGTGTCGATTGCGGTTTTTTGTTGCAAGATGCGGGGTTGGCAGCACATAGCTGTTGAGAGGCCTACCGGGTTACCGTGGATGACTCGGGCGACGATGGAGGATGGGGAGATTGGTTATGTAGCTTTGTGGCGACGGTCTGCGGAGCAGGGGCAGATTCGGTGATGGGCAAGTGCCGTTGAGCACTACATTGATGCCTTTTATCGGCTCACTCTAGGGGAGGTATTTTGGCGTCCCTAT
>JAQPPZ010009607.1:0-24828 GCA_028583015.1 Wollemia nobilis | reverse complement strand
TTCTTTCCTTAAAATATCTTGGCTAAAGTATTCTAAGATTCTATAGAAGTTACTATATAACTAATGTATTGTTTTATATCAACTATAATTACAAATATTATTATCATAAGTGCTTTTGCTTCATCTTATTTATACTTTTGAATTTCTCTAGCATCTTCAATAGGTTTAGTTTTTGCTCCTTTAACAATATCCCAAAGCTTTTCAATGATCACTATTGACCTTACTTTATTTTTCCATGAAGTGTAATTAGGTCCTTTAAGAAGTTGGGATTCTAAAAGAAAGAATTTATTTGTTACCATGATAACACTTCTAGAATACATTATATATCACTAGTGTTTTAAGTGTAATATAACTTTGATAAAAGACTTAACTTTCTATGTTTTCCTTTGAGTTGAATACATTGTATCTCCCTAATTATGAATATAAATCTAAAGATAATTTTTGATGATATTTCAATTTTGATAAGACTTTGTTTTCAAGAACATTAAGTTCGATTTATTATGTATTGTTAATTTGAGTAAGATACTTGTTGAGTGAATATTTTTCCCAATTGCAAAATATCACCACAATCAGAGTATTGAATTGAAAACTCCCTCTTACAAAGAAATTAAATGAAAGCATGAATTTCTCCAAGGTTCTAATAGAAAAACATTCTGCATATATGTATGAAATTAATGAGAATTAGAAACAATATATGCTAGAATAATCTCAACAATATGCAAGTGATAGTTAACAAGGGGCCTTGATGGTTTGATTCATACATGCTTAGTGATCATTGCTCTTTAATCCTTAAACTGAATGTAATTTTTTTTTTTTTTGATTGGTAGAAAGGGTTTTGAAAGGTCCCTGAACCTTGAACAAGAGAGGTTACAATAAAATCATAGCGACCGAGGAGGTCCAAGAAGAGAAGAGAAGAAAGTTGACAAACCTCCACACAAGGGGAGGTGTCGCGAAATCGTGACCACAAAGATGTTGTCGTGAAATCGTGCCAAGAAACACCGAAGAAGCCACGGGAAGAAAGGAGGTCGCGATATCGCGACAAGAATCACCATCGGGATCGAAGGAGGGAGGAGGTCGCGATATCGCGACGTGAAGCAAGGTGTCATGAAATCGCGATGCGAAAGAAGACCACAGCCGAAGAAGAAGAAGAGCTCCAAAAACACGATGCAAGAAGAAGCCTGCTGCCAAGAAGAAAAAATGTCACGAAATCGTGACAAAAAGAAGGACCGTCGCTAAAGAGAAAAAAGGTCGCGGTATCACGACAAAAAATCTAGACCGTCGCTGAAGAGAAAAAAGGTCGCGATATCGCTACAACTTGGAAGGCTGCCGTTGTCGAGAGAAAAAGCATCACGAAATCATGACCAAATGGAGGTTCGCCTTTGGAGAGAGAAATTTGTCGTGAAATCATGACCGAAATGTGTGAAGGCACCCGGAGAGAAGAAGTGTCGCGATATCGCGACAAGATTGCACAAATGCACCTGAAGAGAAAAAGTGTCGCGATATCGTGACAGAATGGAAGACCACCGTTGAAGATGAAACTTGTCTCAAAATCGTGACCGAAATAAAGACCGCCATAGGAGAGAGAAAAGGTGTCGTAAAATCGTGACAAAAAAGCAAGCCCGTGCCTGAAGGCCAAAAGTGTCGTGAAATTGCGACCAATTTGCGAAACTGCACCCGAAGGGAAAATGTGTCGCGATATCGCGACAAGTTTGCCAAAAAGCTCCTGGAAGGAAAAAGAGTCGCGATATCACGACAAGTTGGAAGGTGTCATGATATCACGACAAGAAGCAACCCCATGGCCAAAGCATAAAGGAAATTTGATGATGACGCAACAAGCTAAGATTTCACGGCCGACTTAGGGAAAAGATGCCAAAATGCTCGAAGGTGCCAACACGTAGCCACAAGACCAAAGGTCTAGGAACCCACTCACATTGAGCACACATTAGAACTTGACGGGTCTCTTAGGTCGATTGGGAAAGAATCTCTCCAAACCTGAAGATCAGTTGCTTCAACTCCTTTATTGGCAAGCCAGTCCGCAACTCTGTTTCCTTCCTGGTATTGATGTTGAATGATTAGTTCAGGATAAACACCAATTAGAGTCTTGCAATCATCGAAGATGGAAGCAAGGGCCCAGGGAGGCACCGAGGTTCCATTGAGCCAGTTGATGCAATTCAATGAGTCTCCTTCAATGATGAGTTTATTGATGGTCAAACCTTCCAAAAGAATCAAGCTTTGTAGTAAGGCATGGGCCTCGGCCATATTGTTAGACTGACAACCTACATTCTGAGCAAAGGCCATAATTATTTCTCCTCTGTGATTTCTGAGAATTCCACCAGCACCAGCCACACCAGGGTTGCCTTTGGCTGCACCATCAAAGTTAAGCTTGTGCCACCCAGAAGGAGGTAAGACCCATTTGATACCAGACCTATCAACAGAAGGACGGGGTGTTGCAGAAAAATTAAGCAAATTGAAATGATTTGCCAAATCCAATTCAAGACCAGGAGGGGGAGGTTTGGACGATGAAATGAGAGAAGCATTCTTCGCAACGAGGGCCAAGATTTTGGCAACAACAATCTTCTTGTCCATTGCAATGTTTTGAAAAATTTTGGCATTTCTCTCTAGGCAAATCTGCCACAGGTAAATGAAAAGGCAAGCCTGCCACATGAATTTGAGTTGACTGCTTTTGAAAGGCCGGGGCCATTGTTGAAAAAGGAGGGGAATGGAGTGAGGGAGGGCTACGAAAATGGCAAAGGTGGTGAAAACCTGATTGAGCACTGCAAGGGAAAAGGGACATTCCAAAAAAACATGACCAACGGACTCACAGGCATTTTTGCATAGGATGCACCAATTGGGAATGAGAAGCCTACGATTTATTAGATTATCAGTTGTGAGGATTCTGTTTTGGATGGCCAGCCAATAGAAGAATTTAATCTTAGGAATGATCTTGGGAACCCAGACAAGAGAAGAGGAATCATGACCATCACTGGGAGCTTCTTGGCTGTAGTAGGCGGATTTGACAGAGAATAGCCCAGAGTCTTCAAGGTTCCAAACCAAGGAATCTTCTTTGAGAGATCTGGGAATCACGCAACTTCGCAATAAATTTTGAAGACTCCTAAGTGCCTCAGTGATAATTCTAGGTCCATTCAGAACAAGTTGTTTCCATTCGGGTCTTGTAGTGCTTGTGTTGATAAAATGGCACACCTTATCACCAAAGGTTGCTTCGGTCACATTCTTGAGAACAGCAAGCTGAGGATCATGACTGAGGGGTTTGTCGCGGATCCAAGGGTCATCCCAGAAGTGAATAGTCAAGCCATTTCCAAGGCACCACCTTAAACCTTCCATGATGATCTTCCTTGATTTTGAGATGCCATTCCAGAAATGTATTGTGTGAAAGTGATTCCTTTTAATGTTCTTGGTATTAATCTGACTTACCCTGAATCCTAGTTAGCAGGTTCATTTTATATTCAAATTAAAGGTGTAAAAATGTAAAAGTGTGTGGAATAGTCCACTTCATTTTAAATCCATACCTTTAATGTGATATTCAGTTTAAAGTCAGTAGATTCATTTTACCTTCATTATGAGCATTCTACTAAAAGCTAAGTTAGAATTTGGACATGTTAGCCATTTGTTAAGTCAGCATTCATTTGCATTATCTACCATTAATGTAGAGTAGGCGTTAGTACCCTCCCTCCTAAAGTTGATTTTATCTAAAAAAATATATTTGAAAAACTAAAAAATTTGGTGCAATTTGGAGGTGCATAAATTTTGGATAAGGACCAGAATGTAAACAAATGAAATGAGTGTACAAGAAATTTTGGAGAATGGACCAGAATGAAATAACTAAAAATAAAATACAAATTTTTTGGAAATGACCAGATTAAAAACAAAATGTAAAAATTCTGGAAATGGCCACAATGGAAAATAGAATGCAGAAATTTTGGAAAATACCATAATGAAAGAAAGAATGCTGAAATTATGGAAATGACGAAAATGGAAAACATAATGTAGAAATTCTAGAAATGACCAAAATAGAAAAGCAATGGACAAAATTAACCTTTCTTATAAAGCAGAATAAACAAATTGCAGAAACTAAAATTAATCTATTTACATCACAGCTGGAAAAACATGCATATAAATTATGGTATCAAACTACCCTACCCTACAAAACCACATATTATGAGATAAGTTTGAAGGTAACCAAATCTAAGAAACCTGCATAAAACACAATCGGATTAGATCAAATGCATGATTCAAAGGATTCAATTATGTTTGCATCTATTTTAACCTTCACCTAGTATAACCCCCTAAAGACATTAAATACATAGATAAAAATTAAAACTAAATGCATTAAAAGAATAAAAATAGACACAATAACCTTCACACAATAATCTCCTGTACTTTTGCTCACAAAGTGTATGTCTGCCAAAATGTATGCATTCAATTTTAAAAAAATAATTTTTTACAAAAATTTCGAGCCCCTCCTACATAAACTTCTTAGGCTTAAATAAAAAAATACATTGGACATTTGGCCTTCATCTCGACAATTCACATCTTCATTTCCCTATTAAAAAAAATAAAAAAATACATATTTTTTATTTATGCTTATTTTTTATATTATAAAAAAAACAATAAATTTCCAATAAATCGCTTTCCCTTACGATTGCCCTTATATGTTATAATATAAAAAAATTTCACATAAATTATTTTCCCCTTATAACTCCCATGCCCATATGTACAATAATATATAAAAATATATTTAATACTCTATGGCGATCTTATAACTCCCATGCCCATATATATTATAATATATAAAAACAAAAAAGAACAAAAGAAATTATTTTAATGCCCTATCTCTACTGGCTTTAAAATGGAGACCACAATATAAAAGATATATAACCCATTAAGACTTTCCCACAAGCCATATATTAATGCTTTGATTAATAAAATTAAACCTAGTTTAGGGTACAGGGGAAATCCTTCACCCTTCGATGTGTGCGCTCAACTCAAACTGTGGTAACGCCTACATTCTTCTATACACACCACATCGACCATTGAAACCAGACTTAATAGTAGCCCCTCCTTTGATGCTTCGATACTTGGCCCAACCAAAATACGAGTAGTCCTCATACTCTAGGAGCACCCCAAACTGTGGTGGTCGATTTTGAAAATGATACTTCACATTTCCTCATACCATTCAGCCTTAGATCCAGCTCTGCTGATAAATGTAAAAGCCATGGGCCTTCAACAACCATCGTACAATGGCTATGTGACTCTTCTCTTAGCACCTGAATTCTTAGACTCTTCCCAAAGCCAAGATACATCTCTTCTCCGATGCAGATTAACATAGGCGTGCACTCTAACTTAGGTTTTTCTAGTGTGGGTGGTGAAAAAATTTGCTCATGATGACCTACCTACTTCTGCCTAGGACTCTCATCAGTGATTGGTGATTACTAACATAACCATGATATAATTCTATTTCTGCCCTCAACCAGGTCTGACTTGGTATCATTCCTTATGGAATTTGGACCCCCTTGATGCTCAACTTATTTGTGGGCTTCATCCACGTCAGCTTCTCCTTGTCCTTGCTCGACATGCCATATTTATTGTCAACATCAGTTTCTACTCAGACTTTGTGCACTTCTCATAACCTTGACCCTTTTTCATCACTTCTCTCAGTCATTGTATGTCCAACTGGTGACTCCTACCATGTCAAATGGTATAACGTTGGGGTTTAGTGTGAGGTGCCACTGTGGCAAGTGGATCTATGTTGTCCATGTCATTCAACCTTACCTCCGTCATTCTAGTGGGATTATCATTACAACTACTATCAAAATACTCTAATATTGTTGTCGATGATTTTGAAGACCCTCTTGCATGTTGCCAATTGTTTCCATCCCAACTACACTCCATCTAACATGGAGCTTCATTGTATTTTTGAATTCATTTATTAACATCACCATACTTTGTTATATTTTCCCATCCACTCGAACATGTCTGTGTACGTATCCATCGAGCATTTGTATTATGAGCCATTAGAATCGATGGTCCCTTGTCCCATCATAGCTCCCATGGGTCCATGTTGTGTCTACGAAATACTTTACCACATCTGATTTTGAATAGTTATGTCATCTTCCTTGTTATTGTTCGAGTCAAAATTTATCCCTATCTACAATGTCTCTCTACAAAAGACTGTATTGACCATGTTGGATGGCCACTCGAAGCCAACAGTATTGCTCCACTCCATTGTGTAATTTTCCATGTGGGCCAGCTAGTCTATCTACTAGATTTTTTTCGTCTACTTAAGAACACGCCATATTAGAATTCCCAATCACCTTATAAATCTCAAAATGTCATGTCTTCTTCTATCTATGGTCCCACTGTACAATGTTTTCCCATTCGAAACATACCACCTACCACTTCACATTGACGATGTAACCCATCGCACTTTCCAAATTTTCCATGTTGGTCATTTGCCACATCAAAAACATCACCCCCAGTATGGCAGCATCCATATAGGCATCCTGATCTACGTTGTTGCCTGTATGTTCTCTCTATGTTGACAGCTCTAGTGTTATCCACCTACATTACTTTGTGTCTCCACTTCTAATGTTGCCATCCTCCTCATCGTGGGGTCCACCATCCCAATCAACCGTGTCTAACCAAGTCTTCTTCCATATCAACCGGTGTTACGATCCCTGCCGTAAGATCCAACATTCTCTTCGACACCTTCGTAGTATGGATAGCGTGTCCAAAAAAAACCATATTGGCCCCGCCTATGGATAAAAATAAAATTTCAATATTCACCCACTCGGATTCATCTGTGTAACCACATACTATGCTATTTGCATCGCCTTCATCAACTACACCGTGCCACGTTGCAAACCTAATGTCTTTGTTAGGGTTTTACTCATCGTACTTTGACTGATCCATAACCTACAAAGGAGAACAATATATAATTTTAGCAGTTTTAATGAAATGAAATTGCCCTTGGGGCTCTTATTTTAGCCTACGGTTATATTGGCATGTTATAAATTTTATTCTTATTATTATTTTTTTTATATTTTATATTTAATATATATAATTTAGTGTAACCAACAATTATATTCAATAAGAATAAAAAGGCATATATATATTATACTTCTATTATTTTATTTTATTTTTTATTTTCTTAAAATTATATATATATATATATATATATATATATATAATATGTATTTATTTTTTTTATTTTAATAAACTTATATATAGATATGTATATATATAATTTTATTTTATGTTTTGGAAATTGAATCAATTCAAATCAAAAGGAAACAATAAAACCACACCAAGGTCCACATTTAAAACTTAAAATCACATCGACACTCATAACGTAAAACCCCACTAGATAATCACTATGAGGACAATCAACACCACACAAACTCACAATGCAACCTAAGTGGACACTCAACAATCCCTTGAAAGAACACTGAAAGGAAACACGAACACATGCAAGCCCATCTATGCACTCCAAAAGAAGGCAAAGGAATACAAAATATGATAGTCAATAAGGCACCTTACAAACCACAATACAAATGTCAAATATAGAACTTGCTAAACTCATCTCCCCGAGGATACCAAAAACACCAACAAAAAGGTGGGTCCCCAATTTTGGGGCTAGTTGTCGAGCAACCACAAAAAATGATGACTCTACTGGGAAATGTTCCTGAGCATTTTTGGTAAAGAACCCAACCTGAAATGAGAACACACAAGATTAGCGAAACATAAATTATTTAGCAATATCTCAAGAATATGGGGTGAACAACTTTGAATAGAAACAATTAATCCATATGCATTTGCTCGGTGTGTGCAAAAGTGATTCATTCTTGGATCTCTGAAAATCTCCTAGATTCCATCATCCCTTTTTGCATTAGGCTATGAAGTACAACTCATGGAATTGAGACTTTTATAGATAAAACCCCATTGCTAGTTAGGCGTCTATAGCCCTAGTAGGGTTTATCTAACTCACCTGTGTGTTCACTTAATGCTTTGTAAAATACTTTCCTTTTATCTGAGTTGTGTATAGGTAGAGCCCTAATATCAATCAGGCATATATAATCTCAGTAAATTTTATCTAGATTTTGTGACTGATTTGATCAAGCTTTCCAATGCTCATTTTTTCTTTGTATATCAAGCTTTGTATAGCTAGAGCCACACTGCCAGTCAGACGTCTATATCCTCGATGGAGTTTTCTTGGACTAGATGATAGATTCAAGCAGTCTTTACATAGATTGTATTTATAGAACTTTTGCAAATCATCACACATCACTAGGGTTAAGAAGCCTGTAAGTAGAGCGTGTTGGATTTTTACCTAAATTTGTAAATCAAGAAAACTTCCTCCTTTATAATTTCTAGAAATACCCTTTAATGTATGTGAGTTACATGTGGAGCTCTAGGGAAATCTTTTATTGTTCCACTCTCCACCATATTAGTCCCCAAAACCTAAGCATGATCACAAAATTACTCATCCCCCTTTTCTCGAGTTCACCTATTTTCAAATCAGATAGTCTAACCTACTAAACAAAGAAACACCAAAACAGACCAGAGACCAAAAGTTAGTGACCGTGAAACCTTACTCCAAAGCAATGGAATAACCCAACACACAAAAGGTATGGAAAAACCCGACTTAATATAAGAAACTAGTAATGAACGATACACTCAAAACAAAACAAACCTCACCAAAAATCCAAACCAAAAACCAAAACCAAAAGATCAAGCATATATACATATAATACACACCTATACATCTTCTAGGGTTTGAAATAGTGCTTTAGATGCAACCCATTAATAGGCAAAGACAAATATTTTCCATCCAAGGTTTTTAGTCTAAAATTGTTTTCACCTAGGATTTCAAAAATTTGATATGGACCCAACCATAAACAATCAAATTTATCATGATCCCCTTTATTTTCATGAACTTTATCATACAATAAGACTAGGCATTAAATTTTAAATGCTCTAATTTTAGACCTCTTATCGAACCATCTCTTTACTACATCTTGATGTTTATTAAAATGAAGCATGGTTTCCTCTCTCTTCTCATTGAGATGCATCAAATGTGTTAATCTAGTTTCAAGTTGATTATTTGTCCCAATGTATTCCTTCATGAAATAAAGAGTTTGCAATCTTAAATTGGTGGGAAAAATAGGATCCTACCCATAAAATAAATGGTATGGATATGTTCCAATTGACTCTTTTGTTATGGTCCTATCAGCCCAAAGGAAAAACTTTAGTTTACTATGCCAATCCCTAGGGTTCTTTTCAAGCATTTTTTTTATCACACATAGCATATTTTTTTTAGAGGATTCTACCAAATAATTACCTTGTGGGTAATAATTTGAATAAAATTTCTAGCTTACCATGTTATCATATGCCCAATTTACAAATTGCATGGAAGAAAAGGCAGAACCATTGTAACTTACTATTGCGTTGGGTATGCCAAAATGAGTCACAATGTTATCCTATAAAAATTTAATGACAACATCAGTGGTAGCATGCTTTGTGGGAATTGCTTAAGTCCACATAGTGCAATAATCTATGGTAGTAAGGATATATTTATGAGAATATGATGAGGTAGGATTGATAACCCCAACAAAATAGAGTCCCCATTGTGCAAAAGATCTTGCCTCTACCATAGATTATAATGGCATTGCTACATTTCTTTCTCTATTGGCCACCACTTGACATGTATAATAGGATCGCACATGAGCATGTGCATCGTTGAAAATATGGGGCCAATAGTATCCTACCCTAATAATCTGGTGTGTCATTGCATTGGTTGACCCATGTCATGTTCCATACTTATCATGGAAATCCTTAAGTACTTGGGTCACCTCTTCTTGGTTAACACAATGAAGGTAAATCCCTTCATAGTTTCTCCTGTACAAAACACCAGAATTAATTAGAAAATTTGCATATTTCAAACACAAAGCTCTACATTGAGTAGAATTGAGATGCAGTGGGCACTTACCATTCAACAAGAAATATACAATATTAACATATCAATCATATTTAGTTATGTATTCCACATTGTAATATTGGCATGATATTAATGGATCATTTTTTGTGATTGACTTGACAAAACCTTGTTCCCGAACTATTCTCATGGGTTGGATTTTGTTGGAAGTTTTGCACTTTTCCACATTGGGATTTTTTTAGAGTATTTTGATTTTAATACGAGAATATTTATCTTGAAATATTATTATGGATCGATTTTATATGTTACTTTTCTATTTGCATATGTATTCTTTTAGCATCGAAGTGATGAATGTTTAAAAGGAAAAATAAATTTAGAACTTCATTTGGGATTTAAGTTTGCTACATTCAAAAGGCACTATGAATTGGAGATGTCTTTGGGCTTGAACATTATGCAAAAGGAAAAAATAAAAAAAGGAAAATTAAGATGAAAAGGGCAAAGGATTAAAATTTTGAAAGCACCCAAAATATGGAATGTGAAAGGTGCATTCACTCCAAGGATGGGGTGAAAGCTCTATTCACCCCACCATGGGGTGAATGAATTTATAAAATATGTAAAAATTGTGTGCACATCTGCCTTGTAAAATCATTCGACGACATGATACGTTTACCCCAAATATAGGGAAAAAGCTCCGGTCACCCTGTCTTGGGTCGAACATAATATGAAAGGCAAAGGAAGGGAGGTATAGCAATAAAGGTGCATGACAAAATGATATTGTGTTTGCCGTGGTTGAGAGGTGAACATCTTGTTTGCATTTCTCATGGTAAAATGCATCCCAACAATAAAATAAAATTACTTTCACCCTGGTCGAGGGGTAAACATCTCGTTCACATCTCCCATGGGCAAACGTGTTCCCAAAATGACATCGTGCGAATGCGCCAAGTAAAACAAAATTGGGTGAACGCGCCTACGATGGGGTCATGTTGGAAAGTTGATATCATAGTTTCCTTAATGGGAAGGTGACTATATTTGTCATCTATTTTAAGGGTGAACATGATTATTAAAGAGATAGGGCGAACATGATTAGAATGCTCAAATAATAATGATTTTCACCTTAAACAAGAAGGATGATTTTGTCATGGTCAACAGGAGGTGTAATTAATCAAAGATATATTTTCCAGTGATGGTCAAATATCAAAGGTACCGAGAGCAAGTTGTGAAAAACATTAAATAATTGTGGAAATGAGTAACTCAAATGATGAATCCCAAGTGAAGAAGAAATTCATGTTAAAAGCATAGGAAGATTTTCATGATTTCCAAAGTGAGATTATGTTTTAAAGGTATTTAAAATCTCTTAATTTTTTGTGCACCAATGCATAAAATACTAATTTCTTGGGAATGTTTTCTTAAAATATGGATCATTGTTCCAAAAGGATGAATTTTCAATGTTTTTGAGGAAGAATTTCTTCACTATGGTTCATTATCTGTGATCATTTTTTCTTCATGTACATTTAATGAAATAGGTGAAATACTCTATAAATACTAATCAAATTTCCATTGTAAAGGAGGTTAGACACTTTACAAGAAAACTCTTCAAGTTCTCTACATAAATGAAGACAACAAGCTTTTGAATTTGCAAGTGATATTGAGTGCAATTTCCTTCTATATTCATGCACTTCTATTTCATATTCATATTCCTTGTTTGTTGTTAGATTTGAATTCTGCATCCAAATTTAAATATTTCTAGTGATGAAGTGGGTGTTGGAGTGTTATTCTTAGGGTTTTTGTTGTTATTTTATGAGTGAATTATATTGTTTTTATTTTATTACATATTATTTTATGCTTGGGTAAATTTCCTGTTGTTAGTCTGCCCCAAATCCTATGCTTTCATCCAATGGCCATATTTCCAATTTCTTTCTACATTTTCTAATTTATTTCTTGCATATCTAGTCTTCAACCAATGTAGTATTTAGTTTGGGAGTCATCCCTCTCTGGATATTGACACGAAGGATATTCATTTCCTTTAATCCTTCAATGTTGGTCATATCTAGGGTGCAAAAATATAGTTTTGTTGATTAGGAAGATATTTGACCAACAATTTTTGGCATGCCCAATGGAATGTCAAAAGTTCCACTTTTGATAGTATTAAGGTTTGATGTATTCCTTATTGTTGTATAGTTAGAACATATGGTGACTTGATTATACCCAAAAATATCTAAACATGAGGATAGTGAAAGCTATGTATCATGAAAACAAGATCGAAAGCCAAAAATCTAGATCATCGAATTGAGTTCTACGAACTTGATATTCAAAGTCTATGGGAACATCCTCAATTAACCACTTTGCATCATACATATTCATTACCTCATACGTCCTATATACCATATATCAAATCATCATGACTAGAAGGTGTATTTTTCACACCCGCAAGCCCAGGTAGTACTACCACTTGCCTTCCTCAAGCTCTGCCTCACATGATCGCTAGTGTTCCTCAAGATCCACCTCATATACTAGTCCACATGAATCCTCCACCACAGTAGCCACAACCACTAAGGTAGTTCCTAGCATGAAATAGCTTAGAGGTCTTGAAATTACAAGCAAAAAATCCAATGGCCCAAGCAACATTGAAGTATTTATAGACCTATTATGGTACTTGTAAAATGGCTTATGAACATATCTAGGATGTAGCTTCTTTAGATATGATCCATGGAATCACATATGAAGATGTGATGGTAAATTTGTTGGTATTGTCATTGAGATAGAAGTTGTTATATTGGTATCGATCGTTGCAACCTAGCATTATTACCTCATGGGATCAGTTGGTAGAATTACTGATTAGAAAATTCCATGAACAAGTTTATCCATACTCCTTACTACATTAGTTTACAAAAATTCAAAGACATCCACATGAGGAGATAGTTGATTTCAATTTTAGGTTTACCCAAAGCTAGGAAAGGGTTCCTGATGGTTTACGACCCACACATGAACAAGCTATGTTCTACTACCTCAGGGCATTTAGCACTAAAATTGGTATGGTTGTGCAACAATCCAACATGATTACATTCCCAAACTTGTACACACAAGCACAAAAGGTTGAGTCTAAATTGATTATTGTAGGCAAACTTCCCCCAAAAATGAATATGCCCATTCTTCATGACCTCCCACAATATTTGTTTTCTAGTGCATTTTCTCAACCCATGCATTCCATGTACCTAGTTACCTCATGGAGTTCAAGCCCACCTCAAATAACTCCTATCCCTATTCCAAAATACTCAACCCCAAGATTTCCATAACGACCTAATCAATCAATACCACAATAACCCATACATGTTCCCTTTCCAGTATTGCCAGTGCCACCAGTCCCATTGCCAATACCTACAATACCGGTACCTTTGTCTTTGCTAGTGTCCCCCATATCATCCAATCATAATCCTTTCATGACATTGTTACAAGAAGTGAAATATAATAACTTAGCCTTAAGGATGATATCAAATGAGCTTACGATAGTGAGGAAGAAATAATCTAAGGCTGAATTTCGATCAAGGATATTTCAAACTCCATTGATTACTCAAAAGAAAGCATCTTCTAGTAGAGGCCTTTATAAGAGCATGATGGTGCTAGAAAATGAAGAGACCACATGGTGCACATGAACTATGTGCAAATTTTTTTAGAAAGTTCAACTGGAAGACAAGTCAATATGATAAGAGAAGTTGATCATAATTTTATGATGTCATATTTGGAGGAAGTTTTGGTTCTTACAAGATTTGGGAAGAATCCAGTAATTATAGACCCAATTGAGCTTGAACCTTTGAAGGTTCCTGTGGAACCAAGGGTGCAAAATAAAAAGGGGCAACCTCGAGTGAAGACACATGGTGCAAGGAATAATGAGCAAGATTCTATCAAGTTGAAATATTTACTACCTAAGCAAGCTCAAGAAAAGGCACAAACTAAGGCATCAACTTTGCAACCTATAGTAGTTGTACAAATACAAAATAAAATGAAGGAGTAGGTTAAGGATCAACTCAAGTACCCATCTATGACAAAAAGATAAAGGATAGAAGCTACTCAACAGTACTAGGACAAGTACGAACAAGTTACAAAAGAGAAGTATTTGACCATCTCAAATTATAATATTGTGGAAGAAATAAAGAAGATACTCGCAAAAGTAAATTTGTGTGATGCACTCCGGTTACCAGGACAAGTTGACTTGTTGTAAGAATCTTTGAATACTAATAAAAATCGAAAGGAAGATACTTCTTAGATAGTTTTGGTGCAAGTGCTACCAAATTTAGCCATGGGAAATAATAGTCCTCCCCCATTTTATTTATCACTCATAATGGAGGGGTGGATTGTACATAATTATATGATTGACTCTAGTGTTGCGACTACTGTCATGCCAAAAGTAGTCTATGAAGTGATGGGAATGGAATATACAACATGTAGCCCAAGAGTGTTGTAGTTGGATGGCACTTCGGTCAAGATGATGGGAGTAATCAAATAGATTCCCATCGTACTTTACAATATGCCACAAATCACTGTCATCCAGGAAGTGGTAGTGGTTTACCTGGAGCTATAATTTTGTATGTGCCTTTCAAGGAAATTCATCATGAAATTAGGAGGATACCATTCCCTAGATTATTAATATTTGGATATTCTATTTAAAGGAAATATAATTCACATATATAATGAAAAGCCATCAAATTTTCATATTGAAAAGTTGGAGGAGGAAGAAGAATTTCTAGGTGTAGTTAACATGATGACTGAGGAGTTAGGAGAAGTTGATTTGATGAAAGAAACACTTGAAATTTTTTTCCTTGAATATGAATTTTTTCTCACAAATTTTAATGCAATGATTGAAACATACATTGATTGTTATACAATAACCAAACTAGAGAAAATTGAAGAAAAAGTCCCTAATTCTCTAGACCCTATCATAGATCAATTATGGAAACTTTATTTTGATGGTACTCAATGCAATAATGGTGTAGGGGCTAGTGTTGTATTGATATCCCCTGAGGGGTTACAAAGGACTTATTCTTATAGGTTAACATGGAGTTGCACAAATAATGTAGTTGAATATGAAGCATTATGCCTCAAATTGAAGAAGGCTAAAAACTTTGGGTATCAAGTAGTTGTAAATTTTTGGCTACTCTGATATTAATGTTAATCAGACCACTAACAAGTGTGTATCAAAGTAGAATTACCTAAAATCCTATAGCAACAAAGTGTGGTATTTTTTTGAATCCTTCAAAACTTTGAACATTCAATAAATTTCCTAGGAGTAGAACAAACATGTAGATATTCTACCCTCTCTCGATGTGAATTATTCTCTCATGGAGCAAGTGGTCATAAAACCCAAGACTATTAAGATAATGTATAGACCTTCAGTCCCTGATAAGAACATTTATTAGCAAGTATTCGACAATGATGAACAAATAGTCAATTTATTGCTTAGAGAAGCTGCTAGTGTATATGATAGAATGCTTGTTGAAAAAGAGAGATAAGGAATGATCCAATTGAAGAACAATCATCTTTCGAGAGGATTGATTTTTTTGGAGAGTTTTTTTTACCAGAATGATAGGTTTAAAAAGCATAGGATCAAAGTGGATGTAAAGGAGTATAAGAAATTATAGCTAGAGCTTGAAAAGAATCATTAAAATTGAGACTGATTATGTGCCTAAGTATTTGGAAGATATTACGAAATTGTGCTATGAGTACCTCGACATCGTGGCATGGAGCTATCAAGATTTAAATGGATACAAAAATAATGTGATCTGGCATACCATTTAGCTATAGGAGGGGGTGAAACCCTTTCAATAAAAACAATGACCTATCAAACCCAATATAGAAGTACTCATGAAGGTAGAATTTTTGAAGATGTTGAAGGTAAAGATAATTTATCCAATCAAGCACTTGATATAGGTGGTGAACCTAGTCCTAGTGTGGAAGAAGAACAGTGGCATTCGATTGTGTGTAAATTTTTGAAATTTGAACTAGGTGTCACTAAAATATCATTATCGTCTACCATTTATTGATCAAATCCTTGATGTGGTTGTTGGCACATAGAGATTCTCATTATTATATGGTTTCTCTAGATATAATCAAATCTAGATGAAGGATGAAGACCAATATAAAACAACATTCACCACCAAGTGGGGGCGCATTTGCCTACCAACAGATGACATTTGTACTCTCAAATGCAGGAACTAATTTCCAAAGGGTTATGGACATTGCTTTTGATGAGTTATTTAATAGAATTATTGTAATATATATTTTTGATATAACTATGTTTTCACATCGTAGATAAGACCACATTTCTCATTTGAAGTAAGTGTTTGAGAAGTGTTGTGAGTTCAAGATTTTTATTAATCTGAATAAGTCAATATTTATTGTTAAAGGACATAAATTGTTGGTTCATGTGATTTCACAAGAAGGATTGGCAATTGATCCTGCACGAGTTGAAGAACTTTTAAAGTTATCATTAGCTACTAACAAAAAGGACCTGCAATCATTCTTAATCCAGATAAATTTCATCTGCAAGTTTATTATCGACTTTTCTCAAATTGTGAAACCTGTGATTGAGCTCTTGAGAAATAATACCAAGTTCAAGTGGATGGAAGTCATAATATGATATTTTTAGGAAATCAAGGATAGAATCACCTAGGCTCCAATATTGATCAATCCTGACTATTCAAAATATTTCATTCTCTATGTGATAGGTGAGAAAGAGAGCTATGCTACAGTTTTGACACAAAATCAGGAGGATGGAGAAGAGAAGCCAATTACCTTCTTGAGCCAAGTTATTGTGCCACATCGGGAGAAGTATAAATTTATTAAGAAATAGGTCTATGCCATGATGAAATAATTGAATAAGTTTCAACACTTTGTTTCCTAGAGCAAAATTGTTGTTTATGTTATACATCCTAACGTTCAAAAATTCATACTTCAAGGAGAGCTAGGTGACAAAAGGTTAGGTTGGGTCTAAAAAATTCAAGAATATGATGTGGATATCTAGCCAATGAAGCTAGTTTTTGGGTGAGATTTATGCCAAGAATTAGTTAAAAGTTTTGTCTCTAAATTGTTCGACATGATGCAATAAGAGTACATTGGTGAAATCATTTTTGTAAATCGTACTGTGAGCAATTGTCACTAGACAGAAGAATTGGTTGATTATTTTTCTTCGAGAAAATACCCAACTTGCCTAGATGCTTCACAATGTCAGAGATTTAGGTTGTAATCCCTCAAATATGTTCTATTACCAAATGGATTGTTTCACAAGAACATTGATGGAGTTCTTCTTAGGTGTGTGAAGGGGTCTAAGAAGGAGAAAATAGTGGAAGAATTTCATTTCGGGCTATGGTGTTCACTATGCAGGAAATCCCATGGCCTTGAAAATTATTCGAGCAAGCTATTACTGGCCTACTTTGTTCGTTTAAGCTCATAAAGTAATTCAACACTATGACAATTGTTAGCGATACGTTGATAGAATCAGGAAATAAGCACTGCCTCCATGTATAATGTAGGTCAAAGCTTTTTTTCAGCAATGGGATATTGACTTAATCGGAGTCACTGATCCACATTCTTATGTAAAACATGAGTACATATTAAGAAAAACAGACTATTTCACCAGATGAGTAGAGGTCATTTCCACTAAGAAAGATGATCAAGCGACCGTCATCTCTTTTTTAGAAGAAATCATTACTCGTTTCAGTGTCCCGAAGTCAATTATGACTGATAATGGAACTCCATTCATTGGGGCCAAGATTACAGAGTTCACTAGAAAATATAGGATTTATCTCAAAATATCATCCAACTATTACCCACAAGGGAATGGTTTGGCCGAGTCTACCAATGAAAAATTGGTGCGGATTTTGAAAAGGACACTCAAAAATAATAAAAGGATTTGGTACTTGCTATTGAACCAAGATCTTTGGGTGGACCACATATATAGAAAGAAATTAATAAAAACATCTCCTTATTATTTGGTGTATGGAAAAGAGGTTGTCCTACCTACACATATTGAGCTTTCAGTCCTTCAAACATTGTAGTTATTTCAAGATGATGATGAGGAGTATGATCCTATGAGTGCAATATTGGCATAACTATTGTAGTTGGAAGAGTATAGAGAATAGTCCTATCAAGCATTTGTTGAGCACACAAAAAAATTGAAGAGGTGGTTCACAAAGAAAAATACTGAGCATAATTTCCAAGTGGGAAATTTAGTGCTCAAATGGAATGAAAATAAGGCCAAGCCAGGGAAACACCATAAGTTTGATGCTATCTGGGAAGGCCTTTTTTAGATTTCTATAGTGAATCCTGCAAACGCTTATCATATTCATGACATGGAGGGCTGTGATATTCTTATCCTGGTGAATGGTATTCATTTGAAGGCCTATGTTCAATGACGTAATTTCAACGAGGTACCATCTTGTACATATATAAATATTCATTTTAGTATTTTATTTACCTTTAATTATTGATGGTATTTGCAAAAAAAAAGGATGTCCCTTTGAAAATAAAAGTTGGGCATGAGAAGAAGTAAAATTTTTGTCCCCTTCCAAAGCGTCGAAATAAAATTAAATCAAAGGAGGAGGTTTTCAGGTGCTTTCACCCAATGAAGGGATGACACTTTCGTTCATACAAAGTCTAGGGTGAATGTATTAAAATGTATTGAATTCTTGACGATGTGACCATTCTTCCTTGGTTAGGGTGAACTCATTAATGATGTTGACATTGTTTTTGGGCATAGAGGAGCGTAGGATTGACATCAAATTCACCCCAAATGATGGGTGAAATGGTTGTTCACCCTTAGTTTGGGTGAACACATCGGTTAATATGGGCAAAGTGATGAAGTTTTATAATATATATATATATATATATATATATATATATATATATATATATATATATATATATATATATATATATATATAAAGGCGAGAGTCTCATAATCTCTATTTTTATTTTAAGAGATAAAAAAAGAATGAAGAAAAGCGCTTTAGAAAGCATCTTTGTTTTTTTTAGTAAATGAGATTTTCTAAATTCAGGTGCAAAAGAGAAGGAGAGAAGTCTATTAAAGAGACTATTTGCCTTAAGAATTATTAAACAAAGTTAAGACACCTTGGAGCGAAAGGAAAGAAATGGTTTGCTTTATAAAAGTGCAGTAAAAGTGGACGAATTGCAAGGTGCTCATAGAATGACTTTACCAAAGAAAAGAGAGCAAGTACATTTTTTTAGAAGCACATTGCAAAGATAGTCACACCCTCAAACATGTGGCAGCTAGTAGAGAGCATGAATGTAGGTAAAGGGTTGTTTTGAAGGAATTTAGTTTAGAAAAGCACCTTGCAAAATATTTATATTCTCGAGGAGTAGAGAATACCTATCATTGGTAGTCGAGAAACCAATTTATTTTTTGAAGCAATATTTTGTTGCCAGGATATGGTTTAAAATGAACTTACATGGCAAGGATGGCATTCTTTCCCAAGATGATTTGGCAATGAATCACAAGTGATACCATTACAACATAGGAAATGACGTCGGGTGAGTGAATCAATGTGTATGATCTTATGAAAGAAACCAAGTTAATTCAATATTTATTACGGTAGTTGAGGAAGTGCTCTATATAAAGGACGAGGTAAAAATCCCATAATTTAATTTCTTTTAGATTTTTATGGTTGTATATTTCCAACTGTAGCTGCATAAGTGTCTAGAGAGTGTTTAGAGTATTTATCAAAAAGAAGATACAATGTGGAAGTGAAGCAAAGAGCCTAAGGATATTAAAGAGGCTATAGAGTCCAAGAAGTTAAATTCTAGAGCTAAGAAGGCCAAAAATAATGACTACATCAACTTGGACCTGTATGATGATATAATGGTAGAAATAGACAACTATCACATTATCCATAAAGGTGTGGAAAGGTTAAGGCAGGATGTTGAGTTAGCAGTAAATAAAAGGGTGACATCACATAGTTGGCTGAAAATACCCTATCATTCATAGTTGTTCTAGTACCAGTGCCCACTGGTTCATCCATACCCTGAGCTAGTGCAACTTATCGCTCTATTTTACAACCCATTCACTAGATGTATAAGGAATTCTAGGAGGGAAATTATCTTCACCATCACCCCAAACAAGGTTCGAGAGGCATTTTATTAAGGATTGAAGCCCTCTTCTTATGCGGTTAGAAAGAAACTGCATACTGATGAGCAGGAAGATAGATATGTCTCCATAGTAATAATGCACCAATTTATGGAGGCTCAACTAATTAAGGAGCCACCAATGGGGCAAATTCCTAATTTGCCAAAGCCACTCTCAAATTTCAAAAGCTTACATATTTATTTGAGGTTGGCATGGTTCATCAGTTATCCTTCAGATGGTATTGTACATAAGTGGCAGGTGGCCCTGGCACAATGTATTTGCTAGGTGGAGTTTTATTCTCCTGTAGCTATGAGACAATGCAGTGTGGAGTTTTATTATCCTATAGCTATGTGAAAATGTAGTAATCCTATTGTATTCGATTGGGTTTAGTTTATTTCTCGAAGATTGAATTTTCAACTAGAGAAGATGCAAATTAGGGGGCAAAGTTACTTAGGCACTCTTCATTTTTAATATAGTTTTTCTTTTTCCAGCTTTAGTGGTTCTTTACTTTTATTGTAGTGATGCAAATGGGTGAGAAAAATGAACCCCTGCTAGTCTAAATGTGGACCCCTTTTTGTCAATAAGGGATTCATTTTATAGTTTTAATAGTTGGTTTTTGGCCCCAACAATATAGTTGCTTTGTGGCACATGTGAGAGAGTGCCATGGAAATTAAGGGACATAGTTGTTGCCCAAGAAAAAGGAGATATTTTTCTGCTTATCGAGGGCATTGTTGTGAGAATTTTTGGTTTCACGGGTAAGCCATTTTTGTTGCCCTATTTTGCTATATAGTATATTTTTGCCATGGATGTAGTGTTCCAGTCAGATTATGTAAATAATGTGTATGGATTTGGGCATGACAAGAAGATAACATGCAACATATCATTTAAATTTGGTAGTATAGAAGCGAACGAAGTTGAATAGAATTAGCTCCTTAAAGTAGCATTGCAATATTTGGGACTGATAGAGCTACCGTAGTATTGGAGGTATGACCCTTTGGGCAAGTTTTTAGCTATTATAAAAGCAAAATATTTTTATTTTTGCCCTTAGCTGGATATTTAGAAGAATAGAAATCACCTTAATGGGCCTGATATGAATTGACATATTGAGAAGATGATGATGATTCCACCTTGGCATGAATGTTATGAGTAAGAAGTGGAGTATAATTCAGCCCCATATAAGTCTTACATACATCCACCAGGTTTATTTAGCCAAGTTAAATAAAGTGAGCCTGAATGGACTGAGAAAAAAATCATAAATTTATGGATAATACAGGTTCACTGAGGGAAGTCGACTATTCCTTATAGGCTGAAGTTGGATGAATCATTTTTAGAGAATTATGATGAGTATGTCAATTTGTATCAAACCATCATTTTCACCAATATTTTACCTCAAAATTTTCAATGGTCCGACAATGGTGAAGGCGAAATAGAAGGAGAAAATCCTATGGTTGAATAAGATATTCCAGAGGAAGAAGAACAACAATGTGTGTTTAGACAGAGATCATGGTGGATGAAACAGAAGGTGAAAGAGGCACATGCATCAAAAAAGGAGAATGTGCTGAAAGTGCCACCACTTTACAATATGGCAAAAAGACCAAGGACTAGTGCAGTAACTACTTCTATCATCGAGGTTTTAGTTGTTGTGGTTCCTACATTTACATTTTTTCCAGTGGTAGTTATCAATTTCTTTCCAGTAGCAGAGCTCTCGACTAAGGTTGCACAAATATTTTTTATGGCCCAAGAGCATGTGGAGGATCATTAGTTAGAGATTTCCCAAGTAGAGTTCATGGATGACGAAGAGAATACAAACAATGAAGAGAGGGTGTAAGTGTAGCAAGAAGAAGTAATTTTATAGCTGCCCTTGTCACCATGTCACACAGTGCCCATGCTAGAAGGTACATCTTATTTTCCCTATTCTTATTCTCTAGAGCATGTAGTGACTTATGTTTCACTTCCATCATCTTTTGTCTCTATTTATATGTCATTTGGTATGCCTTCCATATCTAGTTCAATGTCATCTTCTTCCATTCCCGAAGTCACTACTGATCCTTCTTCTATTATCATTTCTTTGACCTCCATTTATTTTAGTTTGTATACATTATGGTTGAATACCTTTTTGCGTCCTTTCCCATCCATTGCTACCACCACTACCATTGAGGCTATAAGTATACAATCTCCTCCCAGAGTAAGTGTAACTAAAACCAAACCTGGTTCAGCCATCCAAACTACCATTTTAGTTCCCCCTGTTCTTACCATATCATCTGCTTCCATTGAACCCAACAGCTCAAATGATTTGATTCTATTTACATTATTTTTGGAGTTGTAAACATTACCTGATATTTAGGTGGCCCAAAAACAACCCGACATAGAGAAAATTAATCAAGTGCACTTGATTTCTTCATAGTGGTTGAATATCATAAGGTGCAAAGAAGCATTGGCTCTAGCTCAGCTGATCAAGAAAGTTGCTTTCAACCTAGTTGCTATGGAAGCTCACATGACTAAAATCACTCCCTTGGTTCAAAAGTCACAAGGAGAAATGTTTTCGAGTGATTACGTACATGAGACTATAATGGAGGACCTCACTATGATAAATATGACATAAAATATGGGAAATATATAGGTTGACATGATCTCAGTATACTTGCATGGCGAGTATTGTAAGGAAAAATATTTTGAAAATGAAAATAAAATTATTGAGCTCAAAAATGCCCTGGCAAAAAGTAGAGCACAAGAGAAAAAGACTATTTAACTAAGCATGACACTAAGAGGGGGGGTGAATCAGTGTGTATTAAAAATTTAATCCAACTACTAAATCAAGTCAAAATGAGCAATCACACAAACATGCATCACATAACATCATATTTATAGTGGAAACCTGATGTGGGAAAACCACTGTGCCAATGAATTATTTGGACTCCCATCCAAATACAACCTCAAAATTTTTTGGTGTTCATAATATTTTTGTACCACAAACTATAGGGAATGGCACCAACCAAATTGGACTTTAGCAACACCGACTACAAGGAGCACTAACCCCTATTGCCAAGCATCGACTTGACAAATTTATAATGCTCTAATTAAATTTTTTGAATCCTATCAAAAGACCCCGAGTGATCTAGATCATAAATATTCTCCTATAAAATATTCTATCTAATCTCATATGATCTGAATCTCAATATTACTGTCTTTGTACTCACACTGACTCCTTTTAAAAACCTTTTTGCAAACCCTTCAACTTCCAACACTTCAACTTCCTAACAAATTTTGAGCTACAAGATGACCATTTCAGCATTCAAATAATGTCTCCCATAGCATACATAGCATTCTTCTAGATTTTAAAATTTTTCATGCACTAGAAAAATAATAGACTCAAAAGGAGTTACGGATCAAAAGTTATGACCTTTTTAAATTGCACTATTATTTTACCTTTTCCCTTTTATTTTATTTTTAATTTAAAACATGCCAAGTCAGCCACTCATATGTGCACCACATACACAATATTTAATATAAATTTTGTCAAATAATTCCCATGCATACTCTTCACTTACATTTTGGAGAGGCATTTTGTCCAACAGTTCATAGGCAAAGTGTTGTCCAACATTGCCTCTGACACAAATTTTACAATTGTCCAACAATGTACAATCATCCATCAAAGTACCGATGATGCAACCGACCGGTCCAAAAATTGAACTAACACTAAGACTGCACTGACTACTATAAAACAAGAATCCAAATATTATCTTGGGCTGTCCAACACATTCCATTGACGTTTTTATAATTTTGGCAATTTTTGCAACTTTGATAATTTCCTAATGATTTTTGCAACTTTTGCAAATTTGCACAAAAAACCTATAACAACTTCAACTAAAAATCAAAAACATTATCACAAGCATTGAAAAACACTGTACATACTCTGAAAAACCTTCAAAAAACTATCCACTGCATCAACCTGTCCATCTGAGTGTCTTAACAAATAATGACAATATTATCGTTGCATCTTTCTCAACAATCTCCCCCTTTAGAATTGTTGGTAACACATGCATAATTTCCTGTAACTCTTGTCACGTTTGAAAAAAATACTAAAGGGCTACTAAAAACTCCCCCTAAGTCCATGCACAACATTCTTAGGCAAAAAATATTACACTTAGCAAAAATCACAAACATGAGGAAAAAGATAAACAAAGACAAAAATGCTCCCCCTAAGAATGTGGCCCTGATAGCTAGTCAATGCTTGGGAAGTGTAACCACTCCTAATTTCTTAAGAAGATACTCAAAGAGTTCCTTGGGCAATAGTTTGGTGAAGATATCTGCTACTTTCTCTATTGTTGGAACAAAATCCAACTTAACCTCACCTTCCACAACTTTCTCCTTCAAAAAATGGTACCGGATAGCAATATGTTTTGTGCAAGAATGCATAATAGTATTCTTTGAGATATTGATTGCACTTATAGTGTCACACATGATTGATATGAGCTCACTAAAATTTATTCTAAGATCCTTCAAATTTTATTTCATCCAAAGTAACTATGTACAACATGATGTCACTACAATATCTCTTCCTCTACTATAGATAATGAGATTGACTTCTGCTTTTTGCTATGCCACACAACAATATTATCACCAATATAGAATGCACCTCCACTGGTACTATTCCTGTCATCTACACATCCTGCCCAATATGCATTTGAATATACAATAAAGGTGAAGTCCTTATCTTTTGGATACCATAACCCATACTCCATAG
>JAQPPZ010009606.1:0-25098 GCA_028583015.1 Wollemia nobilis | reverse complement strand
TGATGAGCATCAGAAATGCTCATATTTTGTATACAATTTCTTGATTATTATGCAGTTGTATAATAAGGATTGCATATGTTTATGAATGATTATATAATTATTTGATGAAATTATGGGTGTTATTTAATTCATGTGTTTTCATTAGATTTGGATCAGTCGAGGTCTTTTTATGGACCTGGCACTTTGTTTCTTTTGGAATCAACGCAAAGAAGGTATGTGCCTTCCTCTTCCAGGAAGGCGCCAAGCATAAGTAGGTGCCTTCCTCTTCCAGGAATGCGCCAAGGAAAGACAAGCGCCTTCCTCTCCCAGGAAGGTGCCAAAAGAAGGCCAGCGCCTTCCTCTCATAAGGAAGGCACCAAAGGAAAAGAAGCGCCTTCCTCTCATAAGGAAGGCACCGACAGGAAGGCACCACTAGAAGGCAAGTGCCTTCCTCTCACAGGAAGGTGCCAACAGAAGATAAGCTCCTTCCTCCTTTAGGAAGGTTCCAATGGTAGTAAGGCACCTTCCGCATAGAGAAGGTGCCCGACATACTTAGGCACCTTCCTCATAGGGAAGACGCCCATAATATTCACCTGTTGACTAGACAAGCACGACGTGGACAACAATGACTAGTGCAGTTCCAACTCTACGTCATGTAGAGCTAAATTGGGGATCGCACCAACATATGAGAACGTCCTACCAATGCTAGGCGAAGCACAAACTAATCAGTGAACACGCCACTATTAGAATCGAATGCCAGTTTTAGTAGACGTAGATCACATTTACCAGACTATATTAGTTTAGTCTGGAATGAATCAACTGTTATAACATCTTTGTAACAGAAGTTCTACGGGTGTGCTACATAAACACATGCAGACCTCTTTAAGAATATATAGAGAAGATAGAATATTTTGATAGTAATCATAGAGAGATTTACAGAAGAATCATTGTAATACTTTGATAATTATAATACAGTTCTAAGAGTTTCTAAGTGCGTGTTCAGCTGGGAGGAAGCTGATGGAGCCTGGGCCCACTCCAAGCCAGTATTTCTTCCCCTATTTTTCCTATGTTTTCTAGATTAGTTTATCGCTTTTATAAGATTGTTTATCGCATTGATATTTCCATTATTTGCAGTAGGTTCATTTCCAGGAATGTGTGAATATTTCCTTTCTGTAGATTTAATTGTTTTTACGTAAATTATTGAGGAGTGCATGAATGATTGAAAACCGTTTGAAACACCCCCCAATAGTAGAACTAGAGGACTTATCTCAAGTGGTATTGTAAGCAATATTGTTCAAGACCCTTTGCAAGTTTACGAAGCTCCCTGGGTTGATAAATTAAATGCAGGGGCATGTGACAAAAGTAGGAAAGAAGTTAACTTTGTTTTGGCCCACAACATTTTGGCATCGTTGCTAGGGAAGCATCTCAACTAGATTATCTACAATACTTGGAAACCTTCCATCTTACCTTGTATAAGTTCATCGAGAAGAAGAGGACCGGATGGTCGGTTTATAAAAACCAATCCATCAGAACCTGAGTTAGCCGAACATTTTGAATTTGAATTAGACTTTCCCGACCCACCTCCAGTAATCTATTAGAGTGAGGAGCCACACTTTGTGCAAAGTGCCTCCTCATCCCATCAACGTGGGGAAGAACGAATCATCATAAATCCCCTGTTTAATAGGACACCCTTAGAAGAAGCCCTATTGTGGAAAGTTGTAGAAGATCGAACGATAACACTAGACAACCTTAGAGCCTTGACTCAGAAAGTCTTAAATGATCGTAAGGCCATAAATACTACATTAGAGACCATATTTCTTGAAAAAATGGCTGACAACAAAGAAGTCTCATCTGGCTTTAGTTTCCCAATTGATGGAGTAGGAGATACCAAAATGAAAAACATATCCCCTGCTCACCTTCCGACCTTCAGAGGATACCCAACTGAGGACCCTAACCTATTTTTATTTAAGTTTGATGTCTTATGCAGGTCTGTGGACTACAAATATGATACGCAAAAGCTGAAACTTTTCCCTTTCACGTTGGACGATGCATCTCTGCGGTGGTTCATTGGTCTGGGAGACAAACACATTCCCACTTGGGATCAAATGAAGAAGCTCTTTTTAGAGCAATACCAAGATTTTAGGAGAGCAAGAGACTCCAGAGAAGAGGTCCTGAGCATGATGCAGAAATAAGATGATTCTCTCAAGGAATACTAGGAGAGATTCAACTTTAATCTTCAATGATCTCCTCACACGAAACTATCTGATAAGTCCCTCAAAAGCATATTTTTGAGAGGATTTACCAATGAATCATTGGAGGCTCTTAACATGATCTCTGGAGGTGATGTCTACCAGCACGCTATGGAATAAATCCAACTATGCCAAAACTACTCAAGAAGGAGAGGCAAGACCACTTCTAGAACCATGAAAGCGACTGCTTCAGTCACAAATATAGAAATAGGTAACATGCTAGAATATTTAAAGAGCGAAATGCTCTCATCTCTAGCATTGCAGATGGATACGCTACTGTTAGAGAAAAAGAAGAAAGAAAATAAAGCAACATTGGCTTATTTCTATCCAAAATGTAGAGGGAAGCATGCAAAAAATGTATTCCTGGAGAACAAAGTCAGAGTATGTGCAGTTTGTAGGCTGAACCATAAAACTCAATTGTGCCCGCAATTGCCCAGTAATCAGGAGAATGTTGAAAGCACAAATTCCTACTTCATAGGCAATTGAAAGAGTTGCCCACAACCCCCTACGGGGAATATGCCAACCAGAATATCGTCATATGGGGGAGGACCCTACATGCATCAAGGTCCACCCCAACCACCTAACATGGGGTGGTGGGGGCCATCACCCTGGTCCAATGCACCCCCAGTAGCATTCCCAAACCAGCAGCTATGGATGCCATATCCATATCCTGGACAGTAGTGGAGAGGCCACACTCTATGGAATCAGGCTCCACAGAATGTAGCACCAGCTCATGCCCAATAGAATTTATCGATGTTGCCAGTAGTGAGACCTACGCAGCTACCTGCACAACCGACGACAAATCTGAATAACAGGGTGAACCAACCAGCATACAACATGGAGGGTGAGATGTATTCAATGTACCATATTTAGCTTAGGTCTAGTAGACAGCTAGGAGTAGGAACGCCTCCACTGGTAGAATAGGAGGAAGAGGTAGGAGAAACACCTCTTGTAGAAGAGGTGATAGAAGAAACGCTTGAGAGAGCAAAGACTCAATTTCCCAACCGATTGCAAGAACAAAGGAAAGTAACGCAGCTGGAGTTCGATATCTTGTCTAGCTTGAAGAACCTCACCATGACAATTCCATTATTTCAATCCATCCGAGATGTTTCGATATATATCAAGGCGATAAGAGAGATGTCTCTAAGGAATCCAGGACGAAGAGCAACCCAGACTATCAATGTCATGGATAAACTAGCAGATTTGATGATGGGCAAAACATGCCATCCGAAGTATGCAGACCCGAGCAGCCCGATGTTGACTGTAAAAATTGAGGGATATTCCCTATCCAATACGTTGGTCGATATTGAAGCAGTCATCAACGTAATGCCTCAGGAGACCATGCAGAGGCTACAACTCATGAACCTGAAACCTACTGTGACAGTGTTGTAGCTGGTCGATCGATCGACCATGGCACCGAAAGGAATGTTGGAAGACATAATAGTGATAGTCAACGCATGGGAATACCCAACCAACTTTTTAGTCCTGCAATCTAAAACTAGGCTAGGCGGTTACCCGCTCATCTTGGGAAGGCCATGGCTGGTAATAGCTGATGCTTACATCAGCTGTCAAGATGGGCTGATGACCATCTTCGATGGATGAAACATTAAAAGGTTGACTATTTCACCCCCAGCATAGTCCGTCGACTCAGTAGGAGAACCCATGTTGACCAAGCATGAAAATCCTGAGCTATCCATGATCCAACCGGTGATGACGTTGGATGAGTTGGCAGAAGAAGACAAAGATGGTGCTATTGTGGAGTTCCTCCATAGGGAGTCCTCCATCTCCACACCTGGATCATCGTTGGTTGGTGCCCAAGATCACCATGTTCAGCAGATACACGTCGGGCCAGGAAGAACGTTGAATGTCAATAGTGGGTTGATTCCCACACAATTGATGAAAGTAGAAGAGCTCCTGGTTAGACACAAACAGACATTTGCATGGGATTACTTAGATATGAAGGGTATCAACCCAGAGATCGATATCCATCATATATACCTAGATGATCAAGAAACTCCAAGCAGGAAACCACAGAGAAGAATGAATCTAACAATGAAAGACATTTTCAAGGAAGAACTACAAAAACTCCTGACTGCCGGATTCATCTATCTAATTTTTGACAACGAGTGGGTATCACCATTAGTGGTAGTCCCTAAAAAGAACAGGAAATGGTGAATTTGTGTGGACTACAGAGCATTAAACAAAGCGACCAAGAAGGACCACTTCCTGCTCCTGTTCATTGATCAAGTATTGGATACACTCTTAGGGAGGAAGTATTTCTTCTTCCTGGATGGATTCAGTGGATACAACCAGATCCAGATAGGAGAAGAGGATCAGGACAAGACAATGTTCACCTGCCCATGGGGAATGTTTGCCTATCGGGTATTACCTTTTGGATTGTGCAACGCACCTGCCACCTTTCAAAGGGCGGTGCTTAGCATATTTTCAAACATGATGGGAGATGTGGTCGAAGTATACATGGATGACTTCACCATCTATGGAGAAACCTTCGACAAGGCAATGACAAACTTGGAAAGAGTGCTCGAAAGAAGCAAGAAAAACAATTTGTCCCTGAGCAATGAGAAATGCTTTATGATGATGCAAGAAGGCATCGTACTAGGACACCACCTCTCCATAGAAGGAATAAAGGTTGATAAAAGGAAAATTGAGGTCATCAAAGACCTACCCAACCCCAGAACATAGAGAGAGGTGAGGAGTTTTCTTGGATCAACCAGGTACTACCAGCGATTTATCATCGAATTCAACAAAATTGCAAAACCGCTGCACACTCTATTATCCAAAGATGTGGAGTTCAATTGGATGAAATACTTTGAAGAAGCATTTTAGTTGCTTAAAGATAAACCAATATCCGCACCAGTTTTAAGAGGACCAAATTGGGCCATACCATTCCATATCTACTGCGATGCATCCAACAGTGCGATTGGAGTAGTCCTCAGACAAAAGGATGGCGAAGAATTTTACGTCATTTACTATGTCAATAAAAACTTGGTAGGAGTAGAGCTCAACTACATGGTGATGGAGAAGGATTTCCTTGTAGTTGTGCATGCCATAAAAAAATTTTGCCATTATATCATCGGGTATAAGGTATTTGCCCACACGGACCACACAGCTATCAGATACTTGATGAGCAAGTCGGCCATTGGTAAAAGAATTATCAGGTGGCTCTTGTTACTGTAGGAATTTTACATCATAATAGTCGACAAACCAAGCAAAGACAATGTCGTAGCAGATTTTATATCCAAATTGATATCGACATACCATACAGTAGTGGAAGACCAATTTTTGAATGAACATTTGTTCAGGATTAGTGAGCAAATCTCATGGTACACAGATATAGCCAATTACTTGGCCACCGAAAGAACCTCACTTGCTCTCTCTTTTCGAGAAAAGCAGGCGATCATAGAGAAAAGCACATTGTTCCTATGGATGGATGGCCTCTTGTTCAAAATAGGATGTGACCAGATTATAAGAAGATGCATATCAAAGCAGGAGTTCTCAGAAGTACTCAAAGCATGTCATGATGAACCATGTAGAGGACACTTTGCAGGGAAACAAACTACCTACAAAATCCTATAGGTTGGGTACTTTTGGCCCACTCTATTCAAGGATGCAGCTGTGTATGCCAGAAAGTGTGATGAATGCCAAAGAATGGGTAGGTCAACCCATCGAGACAAAATGCCCCTCCAACCTCAGGCACACCTGTAATCCTTTGATAAGTGGAACATGGACTTTGTGGGACCAATTAATCCACCTTCAATAGGGAGGAGGTTTATTTTTGTCTGTACAGATTACGTCACCAAATGGGTGAATTTCAAGTGTTGAGAGATTCAAAAGAAAGAACAGTCATCGATTTATTATTCACCCACATTTTTACATGATTTGGGGTCCCTAGAGAGATAAAAATAGACCAGGAGCCTCAATTTACCTCCAGGTTGATCAAAGAGCTGATGGATCAATACAGAGTTCGACACAATAAAACTACACCCTACCATCTGTAGGCAAATGGGCAAGTGGAAGTGGCGAATAGAGAAATAGAGAACATCCTGACGAAGACCATGCAGCAACACAGAAATGATTGGGCTACACGGTTTCCAGAGGTAGTCTGGGCATATAATACCATGTGGAAATCCACCACAGGCTTCACACCCTTCCAACTGGTCTATGGGAAGAGTGTGATGATGTCCATTGAATTTGAAATCAAGTCATTGAGGATGGATTCAGAATTGAACTTGAGCTTGGATGACGCTCAAGAAGAAAGGATTCGAAAACTAGATCAGCTGGACAAAATCTGAATAGATGCTTTGTAGAGAATGAAAATCATACAAAAGCAAAGAAAGTAGTGGCATGATTGCCACATTAAACTGAAGCAGTTACAAGAAGGAGAATGGGTGCTATTGTACGATTCTTGGTTCCAAGAAAGAAAAGGTAAATTAATGCAAATATGGATGGGACCATATGAGGTGGTAGAGCTCATCAATAAGGGGGCAATGCACGTTAGAACAATTGACGATAGCAACACCGTGTTAATGGTCAATGGCCATCGACTGCGCCCCTATAACACATCCGAAACCTTACAGGTGGAATCCATAATAGACATGGGGGAGACCCCATCTTGTTATATTTGGACCAAACTCTTAACATGTGAAATGGTGGGCATGGAGGTGCTCACAAAAATAAGTTAATTTAGTTTGTTTTCTTACAGTGTGTTTTGTAGGGACGACGCCTACATGCAAGCTGTAGGCATCCCAACCCAAGGCCTAACAGGCATGGAATGCATCTAACTGCCTTTATTTTTCTTTCTTTTCATTTGATTTTTGTAGGTGGAGGACCTGACAAAGACGAGGAATAGGTATCTGTGAAACCAGACCTGATTTGGCTCAACATTCTGACATCGACACTCGTAGGTAGAAGTTGAGGTAGCATGAAGCAAGACTGAGAAGGCTTGATCACCCTTTCCCAATAAATTGCAACATGATTGCTGAGAATAAGGCACCTTCCACATCGAGAAGGTGCAGAAGAAGGCACCTTCCTATAAATAAGGCATCCAGCCAGAATAAGGCGCATTCTGTATGAAGAAGGCACCTCGCCAGAAGAAGGTGCCTTCCTTATAAAGAAGGTGCCCAGCCAGAAGAAGGTGCCTTCCATATGAAGAAGGTGCCCCGCAAAAATAAGGTGCCTTCCTTATAAAGAAGGCGCCCTGCCAAAAGAAGGTGCCTTCCTTATAAAGAAGGTGCCCTGCCAGAAGAAGGCATTGACCTTATAGGGAAGGCACATAAATATATATATAGGTGCCTTCCGTGGCTGGAAGGCACCACAAAAAAAAAAAAGGAAGCTCGAGGTGCCTTTCACATCGATAAGGCACATACAGATCGAGGCGCCTTCCACATCAGGAAGGTGCATACAGACAAAGGTGCCTTCCACATCGGGAAGGCGCATACAAACCGAGGCGCCTTCCACATTGGGAAGGTGCACCCATTCAGAAGCACCTTTCATAGCAGGAAGGCACCATCATCAAAAATGCACCTTCCACCATCAAAAGGTGCATCCAATTAGAGACACATTCCACCACCAGAAGGCACATCCAATCAGAGTGCCTTCCACCATCGAAAGGCACATCCATTCAGAGAGCATCGACAACATCGAGAAGGCACTATATAAGCATCTTCCACATTGGAAAGGCACCACATAAGCGCCTTCCAAATTGGGAAGGTACCAAATAGCACCTTTCGCATACAACCAGTACTTAAGTCTCTTGGACGCCTCGATCAGAATGAAACCACCACACGAACGAGCAGCATCAGATGACCATACCCCTCCCCCGTGTCACAAATTAGTGAATAAACGCTCTTCACAACGCATGAAACATCGAATCAGGTACGCGCATACTAACTCAAATTTTTATATAATTATTTATAAATTATGCAGTATCGAAAAAAATATTGTCATCATAAAAATCATATCCCCCATAGCCGAAACCGCATGCCAATGATATGCCTCAAAAGGTGTACCCTAGAAATAAATGCTAAGGTTAGGCGCATTCCCTATAAGAAGGCACCTTCTTGAAGAAGGAAAGATAGAAAAAAATACAGTAGTAAGGGAAGGCGCCATGGGAGGAAGGTCAAAGAATCATGCGATGAAGAAGAATGAGCCAAGTGATATGGAAGGAATCAGGGAGGTGGTAAAAATATAGTTCGAGGCTGAAGGATGGCTCGAATAATGTACCCTGGTCAGTCAGGGCCAGGATATGAAGGCAGCCAAGGAATTCGCTACCTCCTTGAGGGGAAATGTAGCTTAGGTGTAGGGGGTAGAAATTCCAGTCACCCCTGAATACATCTTGTAGGCGACTGGATTGCCCCTCACAGGGGAATGCATATACAAAGGTGGACTACTGAAGTCGTACACCAAAGTGCTACTACCAAGAGAAACTGTGTAGATAGATAAGGAAGGGCTATCCAAAAGCAGCCTTCCCATGAATTTGTGGAAGATATTCGAGCAGGTTGCTCGATTATTTACATACATCAAGAAGTATACCCATCTGCATGCTAACCATGTACAGTTTTTGAATCACCTGGTGCATGGAAGGAAGTTGAACGTGCCATTCTACCTAGAAAATGCTTTGAAGGACAAAGCGGCTAGGTACCAAAAGGGAGAATCATCCGCCTTGGCCCACCATGGGTTGATATCAGCACTAGTCCGCCATGTAGAAGTGTAGAGGCAGAACCCTGACGCAGAGGGAGATGGCGGCCAAGAAAGGCAACAGGATGTTGCCGAAACAGGGCAAGAAGAGGGAAGCCTTGCAGAGGAAATGATGAGTATAAATAAATTGGCATTGCCCTATTTCATGAAATAAAGAGGGCATTCACCAGTGCCCAAATGCACAGAGGAAAGATGGAATTCCCTAGTGCTCGAGTGTGAAGAGGAAGGAGCACCGCTTATTAGCGGTGAGGCTGAGTTTCAGCTGCTAGGACCAGTCCCCAGGAGGAAACACCTGCGATGACTCCTCCTCTTGGCAAAAGAAGAACAGAGCAATCTGAAAGTCGATGTTGCATCCCAAACCCTCTGATAATTGACAAACCAAAGCCCACAAGATGTAGGGACTTTCGAGAGCAATGCTCAGGTTGACACAGCCTTGGAGGAAGAGCTGGAGTGGCAAACCAATTGTTGGATGGCCCAAAAAATTTTGGAGGACTGCCAGAACAAGCACAGAGGGGAATTAAAAGAGAAATAAAGATGAATCGCCCAGCTCGAGCAGCTGGTCCAGCATTCACGGGAGGAGAACCAGCTACTCCAAGACAGGGGAACAGAGCGAAGGGACACATCAACCCAAACTAACTGGGCAATAGAAGTCTCGATGAATTCTCCCACATCTATAGAATGTGTATTTTCTTCGAGAGAATTTTGATCAGACGCCCGACAGAGAAGCCTGGAGGTAGGGGAGAATTCCTCTATTTTTGGGAGTGAAGGGTAAAGAATTCCCACAACATCCCCTGTCATCGTCCTGAGTGATACAGAGCAGGACGAGGGCTAGCAGCAGCAGACAGGACTAAGGGATAAGGAAGAACTCCCCAGACCTGAGGAAGGAAGAGAAAAACCTAAGGGGTCGACACAGGACAGACAAGGGGATGAAGAAGCACCCCCAGGGACGGCAACACAGAGTGAAGAGAATGCTCTAGGGACCACAGAGGAGGCCCCTCGAAGCGAGAAGACGTTCGCCAGGGAGAAATGGAAAACCCCTTTTTGAACCACCGCATTTTCTGTAGAGGCTAGAGGAAAAGGGCCCAGGACGGCTCGAAAGAAGGTGAAGGTGACCTTTGTTGAACCAGATGAAGATGAGTGGGATATGTAGCCATTCGTGAAGAGGCAAAAATAGTTCGAACGACTACTCAAAGAGATGACAGCAGCTAAGGAGACTAGGAAGGCAACCTCGAGGATGTAGGGGGACTCTGGTATCTACGTCAATCCGATAGAGGACAGCCAGTTTTGGGATATTTACAGGTCATCCCAGGGACGGCCCTCCATGATAAGAAGGTATTTTGAATGGTGGTGGGTATATGGCCCTGAATTGGAGGTCGTTGCCATTGCAAGGGAGAACGTAGGGCTTACTCCTGAAGCAGCCTGATTGTATAAATCCAAAGTAGTTCATTCCAGGAGTGATAATTCAGATATCCCTCTTATAGCGGTCAGACCTCCAGACGCTAACCTATGGCAAGATGCATAAGTTGCATTATAGTCAGCAGAGATGACGCTGGCTAGATCATCGTCGATAATGACCAAAACAAGGAAAGGATAGCTGACAGCCACACCCTCAGCTCCACATAGAAAAAGAAGAGCCACACCTCCAGATGCCATCATGCAAAAGAGGTAGACACGAGCAATAGGTACAGTCGGATCCACCAAGAAATGACAACAATGAGGGGTCAACAGGGCTACCTACAGTTTTGATGCCATGAGGGCATGGCATATGTTAGGCATGGGGGGATGATGAGCATAAAAAATGCTCATATTTTGTATATAATTTCTTGATTATTATGCGGCTGTATAATAAGGATTGCATATGTTTATGAATGATTATATAATTATTTGATAAAATTATGTGTGTTATCTAATTCATGTGTTTTCAGTGTGTTTTTATGGAATTGCAGTTGATTTAGTTAGATTTGGATCATTCGAGGTCTTTTTATGGACCTGGCACTTTGTTTCTTTCGGAATCAACGCAGAGAAGGTAGGCGCCTTCCTCTTCCAGGAAGGCGCCAAGCGTAAGTAGGTGCCTTCCTCTTCCAAGAAGGTGCCAAGGAAATACAAGCACCTTCCTCTCCCAAGAAAGGCGCCAATAGAAGGCCAGCGCCTTCCTCTCATAAGGAAGGCACCAAAAAAAAAGAAGCGCCTTCCTCTCATAAGGAAGGAGCTAACAGGAATGCGCCACTAGAAGGCAAGCGCCTTCCTCTCACAAGAAGGCGCCAACAAAATATAAGCGCCTTCCTCCTCTAGGAAGGTTCCAATGGTAGTAAGGCACCTTTCGCATAGAGAAGGCGCCCGACATACTTAGGCACCTTCCTCATAGGGAAGGCACACATATTATTCACTAGTTGACTAGACAAGCATGACGTGGACAACAACGACTAGTGCAGTTCCAACTCTATGTCATGTAGAGCTAAATTGGGGATTGCACCGACGTATGAGAACATCCTACCAATGCCAAGCGAAGCACAAACTAATCAGTGAACACGCCACTGTTAGAACCGAATGCCAGTTTTAGTATATGTATATCACATTTACCAGACTGTCTTAGTTTAGTCTGGAATGAATCGATTGTTATAACATCTTTGTAATATAAGTTCTATGGGTGTGCTATATAAACACACGTAGACCTCTCAGAGAATATATAGAGAAGATAGAATATTTTGATAGTAATCATAGAGATATTTATAGAAGAAGCATTGTAATACTTTAATAATTATAATACAGTTCTAAGAGTTTCTAAGTGCGTTTTCAGCTAGGAGTAAGCTGCTGGATCCTGGGCCTACTCCAAGGCAGTATTTCTTCCCCTATTTTTCTTGTGTTTTCTATATTAGTTTACCGCTTTTATAAGATTTTTTATCACATTGATATTTCCAGTATTTGCAGTAGGTTCATTTCTAGGAATGTGTGAATATTTCCTTTCTATAGATTTAATTGTTTTTACGTAAATTATTTAGGAGTGCATGAATGATTGACAACCGTTTGAAACACCCTCCAATAGTAGAACTAGCGGACTCATCTCAAGTGGTATTGTAAGCAATCTTGTTCAAGACCCTTCGCAAGTTTACGAAGCTCCCTGGGTTGATAAATTAAATGCATGAACATGTGAAAAAAGTAGGAAAGAAGTTAACCTTCTTTGGCCCGCAGCACACCTCATGGGAAATCAAATTAACTTTCATTGACAAGGTTTAGTAAACAAAACCACCAACAAAACACAAGTTTACCAATCATGATCATTGATGATCATTACATCAAAGAAAGCATATCATATGGGGTAATGTGCCCTGGCATGTTGTCCTGCATAAACTGCTAGTTATTATGGGATGGAAATCCACCCCTCTGCATCGTGATTAAGACCTTCAAAACCCACATCGCTCCAACCAACAACTAGCCTAGGTAAAATTGGTTGAACATCATCTCACCTCCAAACCTAGCGGGACGAACAAGTAATGTTAACATTAGGCTACTTCCTGACTGGTGAGGACTGCGACCAGTGCTTGTCTATGAGAGCACTTTCTACATATGATGGAGGTCGACGGTGAGAGCGGGATCAAAAATACTCTTGAGAAGAACTCTCTGGAGAATTCGGTTGACTGTACACAGAGAATTGGCCCAGTGCGCCAGAAGAACTTGTAGATGATCCAAATCCATAGCAACTTTGTTGGCTTGAGTACATATCTATAGCCACATGTCATGATAAACTTCTAATTTATCAGCATGAGTAAATTTAACATAAGGTGTATACTGTTGAAAAACAATTAGGCCTTCCAAATTTGAAAGAGTAAGCTAATCTTGAAAACCTACCACACTTCAAAAATTGGGAGAGACAAAGTAAAAGAGTCCCTAAGAATATATTGGGGCCAAGAAACTCTTGCAGCTGTAAATGGGGAAAAATAGAAAGAACCCATTCCCAAGCTTGCCTAGATCTTCTACAATTCTAAAATAGGTGAGTACAAGACTCGGGTACACCACAAAAAGGACATTTAGGATCAGGAATTCCAATGTGCTTCAAATGTTCCCCCAAGCGAATGCCTTGACACAGTAAGCTCCACGCAAAAAAAAGATTGCTTGGACTCAACATAAATAGCCCAAATATTCTGAAATCTAGAATTCCATCTAGTCTTTGTAAAAATAAGTCCTAACACTAATTAAGATTAAGCACTAAAGGAAGAAAAGGAAATAACCATTATAAGTTTCAATGGTTTGAATAAGATTCATAAGTTTTATTAGGAAAAAAAAGACAAGATATAAGTGTCTCTATCTGTATAAATTAAGTAAAATAATATAAAATATAATTTAAATACAAAATGTGCTAAGTACTCATAAATCTTAAAATTGTTTAATTTTATAACAACCTAGAATAAAAATAGATAACCTATTTAAAACGTAAGGGAATACAATTGTAATTACCTTAAAATTTTAAAAAATAAAAAAAATTGTAAGGAAATACCAGTATACAACGTATCAACGACGATCAGAACGTGGACATATTACAAAAGTCAATACAATAATGGCTATACGACTGTGTGCACACATTAGAAAAATCAACAATTGCCAAGACCAAATCTTACTTTGGAACATGCTTAAATTAACTTTGTATTGAAACGAGGTCAAACTTAAAATTATCAAAATTGTACATCTGCGTTGGATCACAGTCACGCGTTGCTTCTCCCTTGTGAAAGTTTTTACATCCTTCATGTAACGCGCTATATAAAATATTTTTTTACATCAATCATGACCAATCTAGCTTGTAGCAAAATAAAAATTCAAACAAATGAGGTGTGACATAATCTTTTTCCCTAAATCATTTCCCACCTACTCAACTTATGAGTTGTTTTTCTTTTGCTTTCAATCATTTAAAGATAACTGCAGCGATGTGGAGATTTGTAGGATAGTTGTGGAATAAGAAACTCTCCATTAATAAGGGTTAGCATTTAAATCTTTTTCTTTCGCTTCCAATCATTTAAAGATAACTGGAGCGATGTGGAGGTTTGTAGAATAGTTGTGGGATAAAAGACTCTCCATTAATGCTTTGGAATTTCTGTGGAATATCAGGCAATTCACCCATCTGTGAATAATGAAAACTGCTTTAAATTAGCAATGTTGAGTAATTTAAGAACCACATGAGGACCAAGCAATATCCAACTGTGTGCTCAGTTCTTGTAATTGAATTGAATTTGCAAGCAAGAAATATGTATTTGTTTTCTACAGTTGTCTCAGATGTTGCTCAAATGCTGCGTGTTCCACAGTGCAACACAATAAGCAATGTTATTCATCTCAGGACAGAAATTTGTGAGATGGAAAAACTATTTAACAAATTATATGCTAAAACTTTTATAGCAGGTTGACAGTAATATTTTATGGTGTATTGGATGCATTTTTTATTGCATGAAATTTTAACAACAGTTTTATTTTTAAAAAGCAATATTTCTTAATATTGTTTGTTGTTGTAACTTTAAGTTATATGGACTGTTTTATTCTATAAAAGCTTTTTTTTATGAGAAGATTTTAAGCTTTTGCAATTTAAAATTGTTTTTCCTAGTCACTACCTTGATATCCCTTCTGTAGGGACTTCCTTGCATCTTTTGTTGTTCTAGCATATGCTATTCTTGGAAAAAGGATCTTATCAATTGTATGTGATATAGTGCCATGATTTTTTATTCTTAGCTTCTCCTTTGGCTTGTTTATTAATATGTGATAATAAAGTGCCCTAGTGCTATTGCTCTAGGTGTTGCACCTCACATGACTCATACTCAATCAAGAACCAAGATATGGAAGGTTCCCTAGTGCTATTTCTCTAGGTGTTACCTTGCACATGCATGACTTCAATAGATTAGATTATCTTAAACCACTCAAAAGGTAAACTATTTTTTTTTATGAATTGCTTAGTATTAGTTGTGATATTGGCATATGATGCTGACCATGTGCCTTCTGCAACTATTATTAATATTTTCTAGATCCACAATTCAACTACTTTTTTTTAGGTATCAATTTTTTTTTATCTATTTCTTTAATTTAGTTTTCCTTTTTATTTCATTTTTTCATTATGTATTTGGGATGTTGTTACTGAACAAAAAAAAAAATTATTAGAGCCTATTGATACAATATATTGGCTACACTTTTACAACAATTTGGCTACAATTATTTTATGGCATATTAGTTGCACTTTTACAATAGGTTGGCTATAATATTTTATGGTGTATTGGGTGCATTTTTATTGCATATTGGCTGAAATTTTAACAATAGTCTTATATATAAAAGAGCAATATTTCTTAATATTATTTTCTGCTATAACTTTAAGTTAATTTGGACTATTTTATTCTAGAAAAGCTCTTTTATTTTTAGTGAGAAGTTTTTTTTTTTTTAAATGAAAAAACATATTATATTTATAGAAACTATATTATAAAGTAAAATGAGCTTGATAAGAAATACGGGAGAAAAAATCCTCCACCAATCCCTCTTGGCTCAAAAATTACCCATCCCTCTATCTTCATGTTGTTTCACTCTATGGCCTAATTGTGATAGATTCATTAGAATCACTAGTTGCTCTTCCTATTTTGCTATCTATTTGTACCACCTCTCGCATCCCTTGGATTCTTTGGTACCAACTTATCTGAACTTCCATTTGAGAGTCCACATATTACCCTTCCTCTTATTCTTTTCCCCATTTTGGTAAATAATCTTCCACTCTATTTCTCTCTCACTTGATATGTGTAATAAAAATATCCAGAAAACCTTCTAAATATTTTGAACTACTTCCACCTTCCTTCTCTCGCTAATTTCCAGCACTTGAAAGGGTCTTATAGGATCCAAGATTCTAGCCCATATTTGAGAGTTTATCTCTATCCATAGCTTATGTAAATGTAGATTTGCAACTATCATTGATGTTGACAAGATCACCTATCGTTATGCTTCATTATTTTTTGTCTCCCCATACCTTTTACTCTCCATTACACATGCTCTCCTTTCCAATTTCGTATGATAATACCAAAACTAGCTTTTCTAGGGTTTTTAGTAGAAGCCCCATCTGTGTTTGCCTTTACCCACTCTTTGGGAAGATATCTCACCTACACATCCAACCCTCAATTGGTTTTCATTTACAATTATTCCAAAGCTCCGTAAAATAGTCACTTCCTCCATTTCTATGTTTGTTTCCTCCTGTAATCTAATAGAAAGTGTTTCCATTACCTTACTCATAATCCTCTTCCATAATTGCTCCCTTATTATGTGCTCTGATTTAAATATGTGTGCATTTTGTTCTAGCCATAACTACCACCATATGAAGCTAGGCCCCATCTTCCATATCATTTTCACTATTTTAGTCTTAAAATTGCATTGTTTCCATTTCTCATAAAAACTTTCCTGGGTCTCAAACATTTTCCAATGTTGTCTCATCTTCCTCCACCAACTGATACATATATCTTTAGCAAAAAAACACCCAAAAAAGAGGTGATTTAAGGTCTCCTCTGCTTTTCCACATATAAAAAATTTGGAAGGCCTGTAAAAACCTTTTTTTCTTAGATTATCAAATATTAAGCACTTTTTATGGTTAATCAACCATGCAAATATGTTAATTTTTCACCATCCTTCATTTTTCCAAATAAATGTCCATGGAAGTGGTGTTGGGGTAATCTCATATCCACAAACTACCTTGTATCTCTCCTTTACCTTATAGATTCCCAATTTGCTTCCTCCCCATCCAAGCATATCCCTCGTAGAACCATCTTGAATTGGGTTTCTTTGGAGATGTCTCCATAGTTTTTCAGTTAGTTTCTTTATCCCCCTCACTAGCCATTCTCAAGGATGTTTCCATTGTAGTAAGTCTAGTACATGTTGATTCCATTATTTCATATAGGAAGAGGCTTTCCACCACCCTGCCTTTTGGAGCTCTACTGTTCAACTCTCCATCTATGGGAATGTCTGAATAATTGGTTGAGATTGATTCCGTGAATCCTTTCAAAATAGATATTTATTTCCATCCCCTAACTACCAATATAGGTATGACTTTATTAACTCATGGTTTGCTTCCATTGTTCTCCATACTATAGATCCCTCTCCTTCCACTCTGTATCTTGGGATGTCTCTCTCAACAACTCCTGGGTAATATTTAGCTTGTAATAGTCTACTCCATAAGCCCCCAGTAGCTGTAATCCATCTCCAATATAACTTCCTTGCTAGTACCTTGCTACTTTGGGATGTTGATCTTATCCCCAATCCTCCTTACTTTTTGGTTGACATATCTTCTCCCACCGAACTAGTGCTAATGTTTGTTCTTCCCTTGCACCTGACCATAAAAACTTTCTTGTATGTTTATCAATATCTTACTGTGAGAGCTTATAGCACACATTTAATCATTGTAAGCCTTCCTCCCAATCTTAGCCATTTGTGTTTCCAATTGCTCAACTTAACTTGAAGATGTTATAATTTCAATGTGTACTTTGTCTGTGCATGTTATGACATATGTTCTTGACACTTGTCATGTTCTCATATAGGTCTCATGCCTATATATTGTAATCATTCTTGTATCAATATAATTTTATCTCTTTCATTCCAAACATTTGGTATAAGAGCCCAGGTGCCCTCTTTCCCTTGTGAGTTTGAGGAGGGATTTCCCTCATGGAAATCCCCCCTCATTTTTTCTCCCCCCATTTATTTTCAAAATAGAAAGTTTTCTCTCCATACTTTTATGGATGAATCAGAAACCAAACCTTTAAAACATTAATGGCTACCATTTGTTTTAGGGTCATTTATGGGGAAAGTTTCTAGTTAGTTGAGTTTTGTAGGTTCATGGTAATCCTTCTGAAACCACAAAATAAATCTGGCTCTAAGCATGTTTCTATTGAATGTTTTTTTAGAGATCCATTCATTTGTTTCTGTCCGCAGAAGTAATTTCTCGTGAGAGAAATGAAAAATGGAAAATAAAAATATTATTCCATTTTATCTTATTAGTGGCTATCAAGTTTAGTTTGTAGGTTGTGTGTTTGTGAATCTCTATCCTATATGGGCAAGTTTTAATATTAAAGTTAAAGTTTTTTTCATGGTATTTCTATAAATGCCGACTACGCAACTGTAGCACAATATGATACTAGATTCTAGCCATGGATTTAGCACATGATGCTATATTTTAGTCGTGGGTGTAGCACACTGCTCTATGGGAAGATATCTTGGTGGAAAGATATTTCTTTGTGAAGAATATTTGGAATCAAAGCCATTGTTATGTTGGTCTTGATCGAATAAGTATGTGTTCGACGTCATCACGCTTTGCAAAACTTATTTCTTGGCATCTAAATTTAGCCAATGATATCAAAAATCACATGTACAATTGAAAAATGTGCATCACTGGTGTGAAGGATGTGTTGTTTTACTCCATCAAAATCATCTTCTATCATTGGAAAAATCAATTGATATTCTATGATTCAAGGACCTATTTTGAGATCTTCTATGGAAGGTAGGCGGGAGCAAGAGCGTGTTTTTTGCTAAATAAACCATGGCAGTGGACAAGCTATTAAAAATGCTCACCTCCAAACCTGTGGATGCACCTTGTAAGATTCGAGGACCACAAATCAAAGCTGTAGAGTATTGCACTCTTTTATCTGGATCTAAGTTTCCATTTAGCCATAGTTTCCTGACCTGTATAGAGTTTTATTCATTCGCATTTGCACTATATTACGAACCAATTTTGTTGTTATTTGCCATTGAAATGTTTATGTTCATGGAGATAGCAATCGACTCAAGCGATAATATTCTCTCACACCGAGTTGCACTAAAGAGGCTCAAAGGCAGTGTTTACTTCTGAAGCACTATTGATTTTGATAGCAACTTGCTATTTCTCAGCCATTTTGTCTCCCACCATAATTACTTGCAGTAACTCTCATGAAGTTTCTGACATTGATTCAGAAAATCTTATTCGATGCAATATTTTTAGTGATTCCCCACTGCAACAATGAATACAAGGTTTATCGACTGAGGATGGCACCTTGACCAAAAATATTAACTTGAGAAGTTTATACTCTTTTTTCTAGAAATCAAGCTACCCTCTGTATTTCTACCATGATTTTTGCCACTGTGCGTGTTGACACCACTAACGTAGTGGTGCTTCTAGGAATCACCTGCCCTATACAATACTAGAATGGAAAGTTCTTTGGAGCCCCAGCACTTTAATTCCCATCGTAGCTAAGAAGATGACAATAATCCATTGAGAGATCAAATATCAAGGTCAAAAAAAAAAATTCATGCTTTCATCTACGTGGTGGGGGTAAATGGTCACATGCTTTGGCATCAAAGCATTGTATTTTACTTCGCTAGTCATCCACAACAAATAAACCACCTATGGAGCATGTGAAGGATCACAATTTTTGGACCCTGTTAATTTCTTTTCAAGAAGAAAAAATGGTGGTGTACATAGATGCTATGCGCAGTGACTCCGGTCCCTTATTCTTTGGTCAAGAATAAAGCATGTGTTTGCATGGACAGTAAACATATTCTTGGAGTGATGGATCTTCTGTTGTAGTGTTGAGAGTAGTTGTTGAGCATTTGGACCTTGTTTCCTTAAAAATTTTATGTATTTGTTGCAGTGCACTGATTTACAATGTGATTAGTAGCACTGTGAGACGTGCCAGAGTAGATGAAAACTCTAGTTTCATTCTAAAGAAGTCCACATGGAGGGCATCACCTTTTTTTTTTCAAATTTCTATGTTCTTGTTGACCCTTTTAGTTGAATTCAACAGTGGCCATCCATCGTCTATTTTGGTGAACCAATCCATCCATGCGATCAACAATGGTATCTTCTCTTTCTCCACTAACTTCACTTTCATTGCCTACTGAATCACCATGATCCATGATTCCATCGACCCTAGTTCTATGTCCACAAGCCCAATGTGCTCACCGTCGAAGAATGGCTTCCATTCAAATGTGATCTGTAGAGCCTCCTCCATTGACATAAAATTTACCACTGCCTCTTCTACCGCCTTCTACTGCTCCTTCCATATTAAAAAGTGGCCCATACAGTCAAATGGACGCACATTTTTTGTGCATCCCCATTTTCTTATTTTAATGTTTATCCCACATCTATTTTAATGTGTTAACTTTAGTGCGACTCATTATATGTATTGATGTCACTTAAAGTTATTTTCCACTAGCACCAAAAGGGGGCATATTTTTTAAAAAGTGTATTTTTATTAAAATGACCATAAAGGAGGCCTATAAACTATTTTTTAATATTTGCTAGTTTTGTAAGGGGATGATTTTATTTTTCATGCAGCAAATGATCAACAAGTGCCACATGGTCTTCTATCCTTTTATTGTAAAACCATGGGGGACTAAAATTTTCTTTAATATTATTTTCCACATGAAGAGTGGAAGTGGAAGGCCCTCATGGCCACTTTATTGTATTCATAAAATGGAAGGCTCATGTAATTCCCCTACAAGGTAAATTTAAGTCTATTTTATTCCCGCCAGAGAGTGATCCCACCAGAGTGCGATGTTTGAAATATTTATTTCTGATGTTTATTTTGATGCCTAGAGAAGCATGTTGCTATTTTTTCCAGCAAATGAAGACCCCATTGACACCTAAATATAGGGGTGTTTATAGTTGTTGAAAATGTTTTTCCAAGATGAACACATTGGTGGTGTCCAATTTCTATTTTTAGGCTATTCCATATGTCCTTTTTGGCCTCAAAATATGTTATATCATGGAGTGCACTCTCGATTGAACCCAACACTCCCAAGGAAATTATATGTGATCCTAGTACCTAGTCACCTTCTCTATAGAACCTGGAAGATGCATCTACTGGTTACCCATGAATTCTAGTAGGATGAGGAGGTCACCATAAGGACACCTACTCTAGGGACTATAGACATAGACACCCTAGACTCTATCCAAAAAAAAAAAAAAATTAGATCAGCTTTTGAAGACTATAGATGAAGACACTTCAGAAGATTCTCTTCTTTCTCCTTATTCTCCTCCACATTTGGATTCTATGGATCATTTTTTTTTTTTCTTGAGTGTATTTTTAATTGAGACCAAAACTCCTATATGACTCATATTTCTTTTGTTATTAAGGTGCATTTTTTGCAGAGACGAACACCTTCTAGATTAAGTTTCACCATGAGGTGGGATGATATTCATGGTGAACCTAGTCAGTGATCTACGAGAGGCATCATACCTAGAGGATGACCTATAGAGGTAACATACCCGAGGAAGTGGCTAACCTTGAGGCACCTAGGATGACCCTGAGGTACAAAGACAACTAAACCAGAGGTAACAAACCCAAGCAACTGGCTGATCCTGAGGCAACAGACTGAGATGTATACATCGTTGATCTAGCATTATTCATAGTTGGAGATCCAAGCGTATAAATCCGAATAACACAAGCTTATTCTAAGAGGGGGGTGAACAGTATAAGACCACTTTTAACTTTTTTCTCTCAAACCAATATATGCAATGTAAATATAGCAATATCAACAGCAGTAATCAAAGCAATATACACATCACCACACACAATAGAGACACCACAATTTACGTGGTTCACCCAATGTGGGCTACTCCACGGAGAAAATATTTTACTAAAACTTTCTCAGTTAATCTCTTGGGAATGCATTCCTGATTACAATGTTTATGGACCTTTTTCCAAAGGAGATATTGATCCCCTAAATCTAGTTTGTGGATCTCTATCCATAGGAGAACTCCTTCTCCTTTGCTCTTGTTGGTGATCCTCTAGAATACTACTATCTCCACTGCACTAGCTTATGGATATCTCTCCACTAAAGACTCTTGTCCCATCTTAGAAGACCTATCCTCACTGCCCTGGCTGATGGATCTCTATCCACTAGAGACTACTATCCTCTCTGATCTGTCACCTCCAAATATCTGTCTTAATTCTATACTAAACACAATCCAGTCGGTCTAGCATAGCTCTACTCAACTCTTGTACTAAACATAGTCTAGTCAATCTAGCACAAGTCTTCTCAACAAGCTCACTCAAATTTACACTAAACATAGTTAATTCGGTCTAGCACAAATCTTCTCAACTCTTGTATTAAACACAGTCCAATAGGTCTAGCACAAGTCCACTCAAATCTGCACTAAACATAGTCTAATAAGTCTAGCACAAATCTACTCAACAGGTCCACTCAAAACTTGCTCAAATCTGCTCAATAGGTCCACTCATAACCTGCTCAAATATACTCAATAGGTCCACTTATAACCTTCTCAAGTATGCTCAATAGGTCCTCTCAGAACCTACTCAAATCTGCTCAACAAGTCCACTCAGAACCTACTCAAATCTGCTCAATAGGTCCACTCAGAACCTGCTCAAATTTTCTCAACAAGTCCACTCAAAACCTGCTCAAATATACTCAACAAGCTCACACAGAACTTGTCAAAATCTACTCAATAAGTCCTCTTTAGGACTTAACCAAATCTGTATTGTAAGCTTCCACAAAAGCTCACATAAAATTAGTCCACAAGTCTTCTCAAAGACTTACCTCAAATCTGCTTAACAAGTCCACACAGAACTTGGCCAATCTCATAGAAACACAAAGAAAATTATTAGAGAGTGAATATTTTCTATACTCAATGCTCAATCACTTTCTCAACTCAAATCAATCTCATAGAAGCATAAAGAGAATTTTTAGAGACTCAATATGTTCTATACTCAAAACTCAACCACTTTATCAATTCAATCTCATAGAAGCATAAAGAGAATTGTTAGAGATTCAATATGTTCTATTCTCACAACTCAATTTCTTTCACAACTCAAATCAGAATATAGAATATATTTTTTTATGGAACTTGAACAATCACTTCATTCATCCACTTGACTAGTCCCAATCAAATCTACTCAACCAATCACTCAAAAACAACTCTTGCTCACAAACCCTAGTCCAATCATGTATCTTCCAACTCAAAATGTTTCCAATAATACTCAACAAAAAATCTCACATAACAATGATACTCATGTTCTTTTCAAACTCTAGTTCAATTTCTTTGCATAACAACTCACTTCAACAATAATGCTCATAAATCAATCTTCACATAACAATGATACTCATGTTCTTTCCTAACTCAAGTTCAAGTTCTTTGCACAATCCAATGGCTTCAACAACAATGCTAATAAAACAAGGTTTTAATCACAACACTTAATTCCATAAAAACCTTGAAGCATTAACTCAAACACTTTTGAAAAGGAAACCCTAATCAAATCCTTTTCACTCCAAACTTAATTTTCAAGAAAGCCAATCAACCAACACAACCAAAGAAGAATTTTCTCATACATTTTTTCTTGACAAGGAGTTGATCTCACAAATCTGCCACACTCACAAATTTCTCTTTTCCAATCTCAATAAGGTTTAGAAGACTTAACACAATGCAAAATGATGACCCAAAATACACCTTATTACTCCAACTCAAGAATAACATTCACCATAGTCTTCTTTTAATGAAAAAACCCTTATACAAAAATAATGCTCAAAAGTCTTAATAAGAATTTAATAAAGACTTTACTAAAACTCCTTATTACTCATAAAATAATAAATCTCAAATACCAATCCCTACAAAATAATCTTTAACAATCATTCACCATAAACTTTATGCCTTAATGTATATTCAAAATAATAATCAATTATTCACCCTTATTCCTCCAACATTAGGCAACTAATAAAAATTAAAATAAAAAATTAGTACCTCGTCTTCGGAGGGAATCGAACCCTCAACCTTACCTCAACACAAGCGCCTTAGCCATGGCCAAAGTCACCACATGAGCCACATGCTCGTTCAATATTAAAGAAGCACCATGTGCTTCTTAATCTCAAGTCTCCTTCTGCCTAAGGCAAAAGGTTGTGCGCCTTGGGTGCCTCAATCAACACACCAAACGATGCACCGTGGAGATTCATATGCAAACCTTCTCACTGCCAGCACCTTTGTCCTTTCCAAACTACCACTAGGCCATGCTTGCCCAATGTGATTTCGAGGATGCCTTTATTCGCTTCACTGCCACATTTTCAGAAATACACAAGCTCTCTTTTTGCATGCCACCAACTTTTTGATTTGAGCAAGGATAATTGAAACTTGCGACTTTGGGCATATTTATATGCTCCTCCATTGCATTAACGACATCGATGCTCACCATGCTTCCTTCCATGACGTCGGAGGTAAAGGCTTTGAATACCTTTAATTTAAAACCAACCCAACTTTAGGTTTGGGTAAATAAAATTGCCATCAAGCTTTGAAATGTTTGCCTTAAACCCAACCTTGGGTTTTATAAAGAATACTTAAACCCTTTTATTTATAAAATATTATAATTGAAATTATAAATATTTTATTTTGATTTTCTCAAAATCACTTTAAAAATATTATAATCATAATTATAATATTATACCTTTTCATTGTCTCGGATAAATGCTTCCTTGGAAGAAGTAAAACCACTTTCTGACCCATTCTCTTGGGTGTTCACTTAAGATATTTTGACCCATTATGACTTCCATTAAACTTTGCACTTGAACTGGAGAAGAGCTATCACTGGTATCTTGACATCAATGACAACTTTGACTTAGGTACTCAAAATGTCCAACAAAAGCATGAGCTGGACCAAATTATGTAATAAAAGAGGATGTTAGGGTTCTTTTAGAAAAGTACACATTAAGGGGGGATGTTAGAATATTAATGTGTACTTTTTCTATGCATGTTATGACATGTGTCCTTGACACTTGTCATATTCTCATATAGGCCTCATGCCTATATATTGTAATCATTCTTGTATCAATATAACTTTATCTCTTTCATTCCCAACAAAATCTTATCAATCAACCCTTTCCACTCCTTCCTTTTTATTTTCTTTTCATATAGAGGTAATCCTAAATATTTTATGTGTAAAGGAGTTTCCATGAAGTTCAAAAATTATATAATTTTATCTCTCACCATCTTCATTGTATTGAAAAAAAATATATATTTGTTTCCATTAAAATTTTGCCCTGTAGCTTGAGTATACCCATTTAAATTTTATTTTATGTTTCTTGCTACTAGGAGATTGGCTTGACTAATAAAATTTGTATCATCCATGAATTGGAGGTGATTTATATCAATCTGAGAACTAATTTTTAGACCCCTTAGCCT